>PVKS010012573.1:0-53321 GCA_004027875.1 Aplodontia rufa
TTTTTTTAAGAGAGAGGGACAGTGAGAGAGAGAGGGAGATAGAGAGAGAAAGAATGAATGAATTTTATTTAGTTTTTCATGTGGCTTTTGTTGCTCCAACACTTTGTTGTACACATGATACTGGGGTTCAAACCCGCAACCTCGCCCATGCTAGGCAAGCACCATAATCTTCAAGCCACTGTTCCAGCCCCTCAGCTGTTAGTAAGTTTAAGTCAGCATGAGAGACTTAAATATGGCTTTTAGGAAAAAAAAAAAAAAAAAAAACTATTGTGAGCTTAGCAAAGAGTAATGGCTGGGCAGGAGAGGTGGCTCAGAGATAGAGAGCATGCGCAAGGCCTGAGTTTCGATCTCCAGCACCATATACACGGTAAAGTGGAGGAAAAACAAAAACCAGATTGAAAAGAGAAAAAGGGAACGCTCTTACTCTCTCTCTAAAAAGAAGATGAAGGAGAAGGAGAAAGAGAAGAAGAAGAAAAAGGATAGAGTAATGGTTCATCTAGTGCTGAGAGTAATAGTTGAAAATTATTAAGGGATCTATGAGTGATATTTAGCTGATGAATTCCACAGAATGGTAGGAAGAGAAATGCAAACACTATGAACAACAAGCATAGCCCTCAAGTCAAGACGTCTGTGACAGGCTCAGAGAGCTGGGTGACCTCATGAGGACAAGACACTAACTCCCAACCAGGATCCTTACAATGTCCCTCTACAGTTCAGAGTTCAACAGCCTTGCTTCAACTCTCCAGCCTTCAAGCACTACAACCAAATTATCTCAGAAGGAAGGGGAGTCCAGATCTGCATCACGAACCCAAGCACAGGCTCACAGTGGCACCTGGGACCCCAGAGTGGCCCACCACTGCCGATACAGAAAAAGATAGTACCGATATTGCTGACAGCTCCCAGATTCAGTCCATTCATAACATTTTTCTAAAATCAAATCTCTAGTCTCTACTATTTACCCGGCATGAAGAATCTGTTTATGTCTCTAAACTCTGTTCAGTGTTTCTGCAGGGTACATGAATGTCTGCAGGCCTAACAAAGGGGCACTTTCTACTGGTCATGTTAGCAGTATTGCCCTTTGCTGTGCCCCCACTCACTTCTGGTCTCATGTTCAGAGGTAGGACCCAAGTCACTCTGTTTCTCACCAAGCACTGGACATGTTTTCAGGAGATCCCAGAAGTTTTCATTTTAAATTATCCAGCAGTTATGACTTTCAGAAGTCTGATTAGCTTTAGAAATAAAAATCAATTTCAGGAATTTGTTCCCTGGCTTTTCTAATATTCACTGCTATGTAACAAACTATCTCTAACTTAGTAACTTACAACAGTATCCACCGAACCCTATCTTATGGATTCCTTGGGCGGCAGTTTGAGCAAACCCCACTCCTCCTGGAGATGACTGCAGTTACTCAATGATGCTCAGCTGGCAGCTGGGCCACATGAGGGGTCCACAATGACTCCCTCAGAGCAAGAAGTCCAAGAAAATAAGGAAGAAGTTGCATAACTTTTCTCTTAAAGAAAGAGAGAGAGAAAGAGAGAGTCAATTTCAATTTTTTTGTCTGGTTTTTGTTTTTCCTCCACTTAGTTGTGTATGTGGTGCTGGGGATCAAACCAGGGTCCTTGCACATGCCAGGCAAGCACTCTGCCTCTGAGCCACCTCTCCAGCCCATGAGTTGTTTTTTTTTTTTTTTTTTTTTTTTAAATCTAGCCTCAAAAATTATGCAAGAAATGGCTGGAGCGATGGCTCAGCGATTCTGGCGCTTGCCTGGCATGCGTAAGGAACCAGGTTTGAACCCCAGCACCACGTACACAACAAAGTGTTCCAGCAACGAAGGCCACATAAAAAACTAAATAAAGTTGATTCTCTCTCTCTCTTACTATCCCTCTTTCTTAAAAAAATTATGCAAGATTAACTCTGCAGCATTCTATTAGTTACAAGGAAATCATAAAGCTATCCCATACTCAAGGAATGGAAAATTGGGCTCCATTTCCTGATGGGGAGGCCACATTATAGAAAACCTTGAGAAATATTGCTGAGGCTATCTTTAGAAAATATAATCTTTTGCTTTGGCCTTTGACCCTGTCTCCCTTATTTGTCACTCAGATGCCTCTGAATATCTGAGTCCTATCTAGGTGTCAGTTCTTAGTTGAGCTTCTTCCCTCATTTCCGTTCACCTTTCTTTTCCTTCTACCTGGTAAGATGCCTACTCCAACGAAGCTTCCCACAGACCAACAAAAGACAAGGCAGAGTTCACAGGGCCTACCTGGAACCAGCAGATGATACAGGTCAGAGAGGAAACAGTAATCAACGTAAGAATAATCAAGGAAGCTTCACTGAGGAGGTGGCTGCTGTGCTGGGTATTGATGGATGGGAGAATTTTGACAGACGGGGAGAAAGGGAGAGAGGCTGTTCCTACATGTGCAAAATCCCAGCAGCGTGGAAACGTGTGTTGCATGAGGAAAAGCCTAGATTGCTAAAAAAATTGGGGCTTTAGATTCTGTAGCCACTGAGAAGCCACGGTTTTAAGCTTAGTGGTAGTGTAGAATATGCAGCCGAGAGCTGAGGTTTCAGAAAATAATGGATGAACAGTGGGCATGGGTGCTTTGGTTTTGGTGTGCCCCTCGGAATTCATGCGTTGGAAACTTAGTCCCCCCAAATCATATTTTAATAGCATTTGGAGGTGGAGCCTTTAGCAGGGAATTGGTTCATGTGGATGGGTTCCCTGTGATGGCTTTAGTGGCTTTATAAGTAGAGTAAGAGAAACCAAAGCTAGTTTGCTTGCTTTGTCTTGCCATGTGCTACCCTCCACCATGTTTTGATGTAGCAAGATGCTCTTCCCAGTTGCTGAACAGATGCCAGAACCATGCTCTTGGACTTCTTGATCTATAGAACCATCAACCAAATAAACTTCCATTCTTTATAAATTATTCAGCCTCAAGCACTTTGTTATAGTAACAGAAAATGGACTAAGACAGTAGGGGAATAATGTGTTATTATTGAATGGAAGGAGAGGGTTTTTTTTTCTCTTCTGATCTATAAGACAAATAGTAGTTATGACTCATTTTCCAGAGATGAAGGCTTAAATTGGTACCATTCATCACTAGGCTTGAATATGTCTTTAGCAAAGACTTGTCTGGCTGTATTACTGTTGGATACCCAGTAGGACTAGTCACCCCTTGGGATTTCATGCCACCTCACTCCCCAGCCCCATATCTCAGTGAATCTAATGCCTCAGCAGCCGTGGAAGCCTTCAGTTTCCCAAGTCAAATCTAAACCGATTCCCTAGCTAAGAAGGTCTCAATTCTTAGTTGTTTTTCCAGCAAGCCCTCACACTGTCTTTGCTGCCACCAAAACGAACTTCTCACCACTCCCTGACTAAGCCTTGCTCCATCACACTACTTAGGATCACCCCTGCTTTCCTAGTCATCCCTGTACACCCAGCTGAAAGGCGGCCTCTGGAGAGTGTAATGCACTGGCTGCTGCCATCCAACCGCCATGTTCTCTCGTTATTAAAATCTATACTGTTGTGTGATTCATATTTGTTCTGTGCATTAGACTGAGCTCCTTGAGGGTGCAGAGCACCTCTTAATTAAATCTTTGTGGCATGAGTGTCTCTTGTAGGACCTGGTGTACAGTAAGGTGATCAGCAAAAAATGCTACATGAAAGAAGGGAAGGAAGAACTCCAATTTACTATGTTGGCCTGTGTTTCTGATCTGTGGTCCTGACACCGAATAAGCAGGGTTGGAACCATACTGTGCAGAACAGTGGTGTTTAAGTCTGTTCAGAAGATTCTGAGTTTCTGTTGACATAAAGCTACCGAAGTAATCTGGGAAATCAGCCAGTGAAAACCAGCAGATCCCAGGGTAGTAGAGCTCTAGTCACAAATCTTGTTTATTTCTGACAAACTGTTTCCCAGAGGAACCAAGAGCGGCCCAATTGCCATGTCTCTCACACCCCAGCAACTATTAAAACTGGCAGTTCCTTGCCTGGCTTCTGAGTGCAGAGCGGACCTGTGTGTCCCCTGGACTTGTTAGTAACATTCTCTTCCCTGAATGGCTGACATTCATGGATAGTTTAGGTCATTGTCAACTTCTGTGGTCTCCTTTTAAAACCTAAGGTCACACATTCATAAAATCCTTCCTGACATTGTATGGATAATAGCAAGGAGCTCAGCTTATACATATCCTAAGCCCTCAAGAATGCTCCGTGGGCAGCACTCAGCTTCCTTGGGAGAATGTTGTTTGCACAGGGTTTCAGAGCCTGGGGAGATGGGATGTTTTCCTTTTTAGCCAGAACCCTGTCATGAACTGCTTTATAGAACCAAGTCAGTGCTAGCAAGCTGCTGCTTTCACTGTGCCCCAAGCAGACAGACACTGCATACACCTTCAAAAGCCTCCAGTGTATGTGTTCTCATGGAGAATCTCCAAATCCTACCTCTTATTGCCTGCTGGGGAAGTTCACAGAGCTTATTAAACAGTCTGTAAAGGCGTCACATGTTGCATCCTTCTGACTAAAGCGCCTTTATTTAATTTTACCTAATAGCACCCACGCCGCCTCTCTTAATTTCACTTTCAGATGTTTTCACTTCTATGGTCCCATACGTATATATGAAAATGATAATTTTTAAAAGTTATAGACTCTGGCTAATTCATCAAAACACCAAAGAATTCTTGCCTACAGCTGTCCTTTAAAGGGGAGCTCCCCCATTCTGTTTAAGGATCACTAGGACTTGGAGCAGAGCAGTTGGTGAGATAGGGCGAAAGGAGAATGACTTGGAAGAGTCACCGCTGGGTAATTGTAATGCTGTCACTAACCCATGTGACAGGAATCTCTCTAGGCCTCCAATTTTCTTTGGATTGAATGTCACAGATTCCGCATAGATGAAATGATGTAGCCCTTAGAAGATGCTCAAAAACGAGTTTCTGTCCCTGCTTTCTTGACAGGTCAGTAGATCTGACAGGGGTGAAAGGAGCAGAAATTTCAAACAAAAAAGTTAGGAGGTAATGTAAGTTGGGCATATCTAAGAATATAGAAATACATAACTAGGATCCAACTGATGAAAATTTGACTTATGATTTCCTGCAAACTCATATATTATAGCGGGCCTGCCATGATTTCATGACTCTGTAGCTACATTTACAGTCACCATTATTTTAAAGAGCCCCATGATGCTATAGATTCTCTGGCATCATAGAATCTTCTAATGTAGAAATTAAAGGCCAAGAAGAGCTATGGGTCTTGGTGAATGGAGCCCCAGCCCAAGTGTCAGTGATATAAAATGTGTTTACTTCCATTTACAAAGCATCTCTTAATCACTCCTCCAAAGCAAGAAGAACAAATCCATTCTGACAAAATGTAATCCACATGATTGAATAAAATATGAGATTAATTCTTAAATAGATGAATACTGAATATTTTCAGAAAATCCAGTCTATTAAAATTTGATCAAAATTCTGTATTCTACTAATTCCTTTCCTCTCTGATTCATGAAAAGGTTTTTTCAAAGAAAGAGACAGAGAGAGAGAGAAAGAAGGAGAGAATCAATTTTATTTAGTTTTTCATGTGGCTTTAGTTGCTCTGACACTTTGTTGTGTACATGGTGCTGGGGTTTGAACCCATATCCTTGCACATGCCAGGCAAGCTCCCTAACCACTGAGCCACCCCTCCAGTGCCCTATTCATGAAATTTTTTGAAAAAAATAGTTTAAGTAAAGAATTTAAAGCGTAAAGAAAATGCCATTGATATTTTGTATATAGAAAGCAAGAGAAAAGGTAACAGGCTTTGATGATGGGATCAGAGACCAAACGAGCCTTTCATGTTCTGCTTCATGATATAAACAGAATATAAAAGGACTAGATGAGTGGTATAGGCCCATCCAGCAGTGTTAGCATCACCTGGGAAATCAGCAATATTAATTCTCAGATCTCATTCTTTTTTTTTTTTTAAGAGAGAGGGATAGTGAGGGAGAGAGAGAGAGAGAAGCAACTTTATTTAGTTTTCCATGTGGCTTTCGTTGCTTAGACACCTCATTGTGTATGTTGTGCTGAAGTTCAAACCCATGTCCTTGCTCATGCCAGGGAAGTACTATAACTGCTGAGCCACCACTCCAGCTCCTAGACCTCATTCTTGATCTTCTGAAGGAGCAACTCTGGAACCTGGGCTCAGTCTGCTTCCACGTGATTCAGATGATGGTAAAGTTTGAGATCATTAGCCTAGAATGGATTTTGGAGAACAGAAGGACATAGACTTTGGAGTGATTTAGCTGTCATTGTTATCACAATTTTTCCATGCTTGAAGAGAGACAAAAAAAAATTAGCACTCTGTCTAATCCGTGGATAAATACGTCTTTTTATTAAAGAGCTTTACAAAAGCCAATACTGTCACAGAATGACAAGTTTTGGAAGAATGTCAAAAGGTCCCCTTTTATAGTCTGCTGTGTATAAAAATGATTTAACATCCCA
Source organism: Aplodontia rufa (assembly GCA_004027875.1). NCBI lineage: Eukaryota > Metazoa > Chordata > Mammalia > Rodentia > Aplodontiidae > Aplodontia > Aplodontia rufa. Next base: position 6,463 of record PVKS010012573.1, read on the forward strand.
AATCAAATTATATCCTAAATATGTTCTAAAAAACTTGTTTCAAGACATGTTTATGTTTAAAAGGGATTTAATGTCCAAATATTTTAAGGGTACCCTGGTCTACACAAAACAAAACAAGTTTCCTTGCTGAAAAATGTTACAAGTAGAGAACCTGTTTAATTTTGTGTGATCCAGTGCTCTGCCTGACTTTTCAAAGCTTGTAAAATATATGTGTAATTAATTATGAAGCTCTAAAGGAGGATATTCTCTTTTGTATATAGCAGATCTTTTAGTTTATCATGTATCTCAAACTTGTTTAACTATGGAAATTTTTTTGTGGAGCATCTCTTGGGACCAGAATTCTGCAGAATCCATTTTTGAAAATGTTAATCTAAATGATAAAATAATAAAGCTTTTGGGTTAGAACCATCTTTAGAGCTCAGCCATTTGAATCCCTTGGTTCTGAGCACCTGACTTATCTACTCTCAAGACACTTCTGACCTACAGTTTGTATTGTTACCAGCCCTTGCAGATATGAGCATCTTCTCCAAACTGCTTGGTACTAGGGTTGAACCCAGATGATCTCACTCATGCTAAGTAGATATTTTTTTTAATAAAATCTCATGGATAAATACCCACCCCTTTTACATGTGTACATAGATGGAAATTGGTAAAATGTTTTGATACTGATCAGTTAGAAAGTAGCCCTACATTGAGTAAAAATAGGATAAGCTTTGGAGTCAGATTCTAGCTCCATTACTTACTGCTAGGAAAATCAAAGGACAAATCACTTAAATTCTTCAGATCTTAGATTTCTTGCCTGTAGAAGGAGGGTAGTGATTGTACCTACTTCCTGGGTATAATGTGAGATTAAACAAAAAACTGTTTTAGTCAGCTCTTTGCTGCTGTGACTTAAAGATCTGACAAGAACGATTTTAGGAGGAAAGATTTACTTAGGGGGCTCGTGGTGCCAGAGGTCTTAGTCCATAGAAGACTCGCTCCATTCCTTAGGGCTTGAGGTGAGGCAGGACATCATGGTGGAAGAGTGTGGCAGAGGGAAGGGACTCAACACATGACTCTAGGAAGCAGAGAGAGACTCCACTCACCAGATACAAAATATATGCCCCAAAGGCACGCCCCGATGACCCACCTCCTCCAGCCACACCCTACCAGTCTAAATTAAACCCCTGATAGGGATTAACTCAGTGATTGATTTAAGACTTTCATAACCCGATCATTTCATCTCAGCCTTCCTGAATTGTCTCATGTGAAATTTTGGAGGTCACTTTTCATCCAGACCACAACACTATATAAATGCTTAATGATGTCAGCTACTGCTTTTATTAATTGATTCAAAAAAACACAATGAACAAAAGTAGTAACTAAATTCTTGGTGCTTTCAAAAAAATTATATTTTATCAAATCAAAATAGGCACATCTTTTCATATGCACTGAGGGGAAAGTATTGCATATAGGTACAAGATACTATTTATTCTTTCACAGTAATGTGCAAATAAACTTGCAGATTCTTGGGAATAACTGTAACATTTGGGTTTACAGAAGACTGGAACCAATGGCTTGTATCAACCTACTTTGGTCTAAAAATAGTCTATTATAAAAAAATTTACACAGGGAGAGAGGCTTGAGCCTTTTTTTGTTCCATTAGTCCTGTGTTTAAATTCCTTTGCAGTTAATTTTTTATGGGTCTCTTTGTGTCTGTTCAAAGCCCATTTCCTCTGGTCTAATCTTCTGCAGACCTGGAAAATTAACTGGTCAGCATCTTCCTTACTGTAATATTTTATTCCAAGTAAAAACTGCTTCCTAAAGAAGATAACAACTAACAAAATTATGCACCCAGCATTTGAGTCGATATTAATAGACAAAAGATATGTTAAACATCTTTTGTCATTTCAAAGAACTTAATGGAGTTGGGGAAACCCATTTATAATTAGAGAGTATCTACGTGCTACACTTATGGCACTGCTTGAAAATGCCACTGATGTTCAGACGTTCAGAAAAGAGCAGAACCAATGTGGGAGAATATTTGTGAAACTCTGAGGAAGAAAGAAAGGTTTAGTGCCAAAAATACTGAATTAGGAGTCAAGATTTAGGCTCTTATTTAGGTTTCCAGGTTTGCATTGGTCTTGGCTTGTCACAGCCTCTTCAGATCTCAGCTTTCTTATCTGTAACAGGAGGTCAGATTGAGTTCTGCCTGGTGTGGCTCATGATGGAGACCCTTACTGCCAGCGCCTTCTCACACCGAGCATCCATGCAGCCAGTGACACAGGCAATATTAATAGCCCCAGTTCCAGGTGAGGGCACCAAGGCTCAGCAAGGCTGCTAGCATGATGGCACAGAGCTAGTGACTGTGAGTTCTGAAACTCTCACCAGGGTTTCTCCACTCTGGCCTCTTTGCTCTTCATCACAAGTCCAGATTTCTCTTCTGAGGGATGGGGAAGGGTTTGAACTGGACCTTGAGATGAATGAGGGCAGATATTGAGTTACACTGTGGACTCTAACTCAATCCGCAGAGTATGTGGTAATTTATAGCGCTGCTCCCTCCCTGAATCCCAGAAACCCTATAATATGAAGTTATTTCTGTCCCCAAGCATCAGCATTATTATGGAGATCAGCTGAACACCAAGTCAGTTCCTAGCTATTCACTGACCTTTCCTTCCTTCCTCTTTCTCTTCCTCTCTCTCTCTCCCTCCTTTCCTTCTTCACTCTTAGTACTAGGGATTGAACCCAGGGGTGTTTTATAATTGTACTGCATCTTCAGTCCTTTTTATTTTTTTTTATTTTGAGACAGGGTCTAAGTTAATGAGGGTCTCAAAAAGTTTCTGAGACTAGCCTTGAACTTGTGGTCCTCCTGCTTCAGCCTGCTGAGCCACTGGGATTACAGGTGGGCACCACTGCATGCCAGGATGATCTTTTCACATTTAGTTATTTCTTTCTCTCCTTCCTTCCTTCCTTGTTTCCATTCTTCCATCCTTTATTTCTTTCTAAAAATATTTTAGCTATTTTTAATAGTTTTTTCCTAAGTTCTCCTTAATTTCTCAAATAAAGATCTGCCTATTATCTCACACAGAGAAAGAACATTTTCCCCACCTCCCATAAATCATAAACCTATAAATAACCACCAGCATATTACGTTTAGACTTTCAATGAAAGAATGGCTATATAGACTTCCATTTACTTCTTTTTCACTAAGAGTTTAGAACTGTTCTGGATGTGACATTTTTCTTTGGTCAATATTCTTTACTTTCTGTCTTTTCATGGTCTGCTTGAATCTAACAAAAGATAGATGAACAAATAATAATGTCTTGGTATGTTGTGTGCTGCTGTAACAGAATATCACAGACCAGCAGTTTGTAATGAATAGAAATTTGTTGGCTCACAATTCTGGAGGCTGACAAGTTCAGGAGCAAGGTGGTGGTATCTGGTGTGGCTTTCTTTCATGACATTGTGACATCAGATGACAGAAAGCCAGAGGGCACGGAGAGAGCAAAAGGAGCTGGGCTCATCCTTTTTTAAGGAAGCCACTCCCTCTGTATCCCCTGTATAACTTCCACAGTGAGGGCAGAGTCCCTGTTCCAGTCTCCTGTGAAAGTTTCTACCCCTTGATACTTACAATGAGGATGTTTCCAACACATGCTTTTGGGGACACAGAGGCAAAGCATTGCAAATAGTAACCATGAACTTTTACTGAGTTTTTACTTTGTTTTAGGTACTATTCAAAGTGCAAGGTGTTCATCTTTACAACCACCCCAGAAGTTTAGAACTATTTTTATTCCCACTTTAGAAGTAAGGAAATTGCAGTGCAAGTGATTTGCCCAAAGTCATACAATTTGTCAGTCAAATTCAGTGTTTGGCACAAAACCTAAGCCCTTAAACTCGAGACTACACTTTTGCCTTCCCAAAAGGAAAGAAGTGAGAAATACGTGGGAAGATCCATTTCTTTGTCTTCTCTTTCCCTTCTTTCCCTCTTCCCCACTCCTGCTCCTCTCCTTTAGATGAAATGGATCTAGGTGGAATTTACTGAGCAATATTAAGACAATTAATTATTTACACTAGGAGAGAAGTTGAAGCAAGGGAAGGAAATAAAGAAAGGGGACACTTTGAATATACATTTACATCTCCTATATGATTCTTTCTCAAATAGGGAGTTATTTCCTGACCAATTTTCCTAGTGAAAGAGGTCATTCAGTGTGGGGAAAAGCAGGCCCCAGCCCTGCCAGGACTAGTCTGCCTCTGCCATGCAGTTAGTAGTAACTTGGGGAAATTACTTTGACCGACATTTCTAACAGACTTTAACAACTGAAAGAATAAAAATGGAAACTTTTCTTCAATAAAGCATAAAGACTTTAGGAAATGACTGCTTCCATCTTCTCATCCTGCTATGCCTTACTGCCATGACAAAACTGATGATTTCTTTTCCTTTGCTAACAGGAGGCGGGCTCTAAATGGTTAAAGAATTGTGCTTTGCTGTTTCTCTCCTCTCTGCCGTGAGAGTTGGGTGACTTTTTGAGTATCTCTCAGTCTGCTCTAGAAAGGGTCATCTTCTATTAGGAGCACAGCTGAGTCCTGGCTCTGCTTCATGCCTGTGAGGAAGGAGGGCAGGGTTTAGGCTGCTGGATGAGGCAGAGGAATGTTTGATTGGCAGGGGAAAGGGGCTGTTGACTTTACTTTAAATAGTTCTTGAAAATATCTCCTATAATGTTAGGTTTTGTAGGTCCCCCTAGCTCTTCTCCGAACCCCCACTTTTAAATAAACATGTAGAAGTCTGGCTGTGTACAGAGCAGGACATTAGAGAATGAGCCCACTGTTGCCGTCTCCGCAGGCGCCTGGGCGGGTGTGACAGGGTGAACAGGCCCTTCGGGAATTTTAAGGGGAATCCTCTAGAGCCAAATTCCTCAACCAGGGCAAACTTCCATCAGCTGTGTAAATAGTGTGGCAATGTGTGGAGGCCACAGGCAGTTTCCTGATAGTCAGCTACTGTGTCCAGGTAGTTGAAAGGGTTCGTGTTTCACCTTGAGGCTTGCAGGGTGAGAGTTGGGTCTTGCAGCCCCTGCTGAGCGGGTGGCTAGAAGTTCCCTCTCCACTTTATTCAGTAACCAGGGAAGGCAGTCTGATGGGGATAGGTAAGGCTGCTGAACAAAACCACACCCGCCAGGGCTTCTGAATGTCTGAATGAAGAGAAAAACTGCCACTGCAAATTGGGGACAGAATTGGCCACTCACTGACAGTTATTCATCCCAGTTCAAGAGATTCCTGGGGATAGGAGCAGGACGTTGTGCTCTGGGAGTTATTAGCTGTTCTTTAAAATATGAAGCTAAATGCAATTCATGTGTCTTGCTTCTTTATTCTGGAAAGGCTGAGGCTGTCTGTCAAGCGATGCCGCTTGCGCCTCTGTTGGGTGTTGGTTTGCAGCTGCCTTACCTCCACTCTTCCCTGTGCACACTGCACACATTTGGATGCTGGCCCCAGCTCTTGGATCTACAGTTGTTTCAGTTTTCTTTTGCTGGTTCTGCAGTCTTCATTACTCTGACATTCAATTTGTTTGTTTCTTAAGTGAATGAGGGTAAGGGAGAAACCACTAGGTACACGCAGTCCTCTGTGTATCAGTACCTAACACATTCCTGAAAATGTGAAAAATCTGCAAGAATCAAATAATAAATTTATATGGTATAAATAGTTCTAGTACCAAACAACTAAAAATGCTTAAAATCTTTGAAAACATCTTGGTTTTAGAGAAAGTCTTTAGTTGCATATTTCTAGCATTTTATCTGTGTTTTTTAAAAGAGAGGGACAGTGAGAGAAAAAGAGATCAATTTTACTTAGTTTGTCATGTGGCTTTTGTTGCTCCGACACTTCGTTGTGCACGTGGTGCTAAGGTTCAAATCCGCATCCTCCTGCATGGCAAGTGACTAACCACAGGCCACCACTCTGGCCCACTTTATCTGTATTATTTTTTAGAGAGAGAGAGGAACAGTGAGAAAGAGAGAGAGAGGGAGAAACAATTTCTATTTAGTTTTTCATGTGGCTTTCATTGCTCTGAGACTTCGTACTGGGGTTTGAACTCACGTACTTGTGCTTGCTGGCCAAGCCCCATAACTGCGGAGCCACTGCTCCAGCCCCTTTATCTGTGTTCTTTAAATTGAATTATTTTCTTCACCACTGGTCCTACAGAGTACTGACTGAAGCCCGACTAGCATCCAAGTGGGCCAAAAGTTTCTCTGGTTTTGGCCTGCCCTCTGCTTTCCATCTTTAACTTAGTTTGTTAGGTTTGTGAGACTTATCCTTCTTATCAATAGTGTCAGTTTTTATTTTTCTATTTGCATACTCAGTTTAACAGATGCATATGGACAAAGCCCATCAAAATATTAAAACAATTACTAAAGCAAGTTTTCCTGTATACAGATGGTGCCCTGCTGCTCAGACAGAGCAGCTGTACCTGCCAATATCCAATTTCACTATGAACGATTTAAGGACTTCTGCTTCTCTTTTCTTTAGAGTTCCCTCAACCTGTCTAAACCATTCCAAGAGTTATCAGGCAACAAGATTGCATGAGTTATGTGTATGTTTTCCTGAAACGATCAGTTTTTGGACTTGGTCAATGGTCCAGAGCACAAGAACTGATGGAAGACAGATTCAGAGGCTGTTGTTGGTTTCCTGTGCACTTTGTGAACAGGTTTGCCTCACATCAATTCGGGAAAAATGGTCACCGGGTAGATCATGGCGCATCCTGCATGTGTAATAGTTGTTTTCCTCAAAATAATAGAATGTCTGAACTTTTAAAATGTTTCCCTCTGTATGTATAGATGAATTTAAGATATATATGAGAATGTGCATATGAATTTTTACATATGAATATGCATGGATTTATATATATATAATATATATACATATACATATGTGCAATTTAAGAGTAATTTCAGAGAGGAGGAAGAAAAAGACATTAAACAGGGTGTGGTAGTGCATGCCTGTAATCCTGGCTACTCTGGAAGCAAATGCAGATGTTCATAAGTTTGAGGTCAGCCGGGGCAGCTTAGTGAGATCCTGTCTCAGAAAGAAAAAGTAGTGTTGGAGGATGGCAGGCTTGGAAGTGTAGCTCAGTGGTAGAGCATTTGCCTAGCATGCATGAAGGCCTGGGTTACTCAACCAGAGTTCTGGTAATTCCTTCTCTAGGCAGCCACAAGAACAAAGTAGCACTTACTATTTAGAAGAATTTTATATTTTTGAAAGAAAGGTGGATTTAACCTAAGTGATAAAGAGTTTGCTTCAAAAAAAGTTTTGATTCTGCAGAAATAAAAAAGCTATCATTTAGAAAAGGTGCTGCCGTGTTAGTCTGTCAGTTGGGTCTTTATTAAGAGGAGTATGACCTCCTCTTAAAGGATGACATCTTGGTTCTCTTCTGTATAATGGTGAAATGCTTGGGGACCATCAGTATTCATTTAATCATAATAAATAATAGAAGAAAAAAATTAAATACATTCTGATTAGTTATCTAATCATAATGTTTTGATGGTGCTAAAGATTAAACCCAGGGCCTCACACATGCTAGGCAAGCACTCTACCCCTGAGCCCATAAGTACTTTTAAAATCAGTAATGTAGAAGTTGCTAGACTCTGATCTGGTTGCTAGACTTCCTGTGTGTAGACAGGAAATGTTGGAAGTGATTGTGCAAAGATGTGTGAATTATAGTCTAGATCTCATCAGGTATGGTGGCGCACACCTGTAATCCCAGAGGCTTGGGAGTCTAAGGCAGGTGAATCGAAAGTTCAAAGCCAACCTCAGCACTTCCTGAGGCCCTAAGCAACTTAGGGGAAAAGATTAATGAAAGAAGTAGCATTTGAACTAGGCTTTGTAGGTGGGGTATCTTTGGACATCTGGAGAAAGAAGGGACTCACAGTCCTGGTACAAGAGAAATCAAGGCTAGGGCACAGGAGCAGGTTAATGTAAGGGACAACAAAAAAAGGAATGTAGTATATTGTAAATCTCACTGAATTACTTCAAAATAGGGATGATAGCCTATTTCTGTGTTTCTAAAATTTGCATTATTTTTCCTCATTTTAATGTTTTTTGATATCAACAATGTACTGTTAATATGTACATGTAATATTTATTACCACAAAAGAGGTTATTGAAACAATGGCATACTCACAGTAAGTGGAAATATTTTAATATTTCATCACTGTAACTCTATTTCACACCCAAGGACATGATGCCAACTTTATAATGTTTTTGGAGAAATAAGCATAACCTTATAAGTAAAGCACTGGTTACATAGTACACTCAAAAAATTTGCAATTCAAATAAAAATAGAGTTGAACTAGGTTTGATAAGCAATGGAAAATTACTGATGAATTTAAAAAAGGAGAGAGACAATGAATCTAACTGGGCCATCACTATGGTTTAGATATGGTTTGTTCCCAGGGGTTCATGCATTGGGAGCTTTGTCCCCATGAGGGGATGTAGTGGGACCTTTAAGAAGTTGGGCCTAGTTGGGAGGTCCTTAGGTGGGACCCTAGCGGGGGTGCCCTCAGCACTCATGGAACTTGTGTCTTCTCTCTCTCTCTCTTTTTCTATCCTCTCTCTCTCTCAGTACTGGAGGTTGAACTTAGGGTGCTTAACCACTGAGCCACATCCCCAGTCATTTTTATCTTTTTATTTTGAGGCAGGATCTTGCTAGGTTGCTGAGGCTGGCTTTGCATTTGTAATCCTGTCAACCTTGGAGCTGCTAGGATTATAGGCGTGGACTACCACACCAAGCTCCCCCAGTCTCTCTTTTGCTTCCTGTCTTGCAATCTGATCACTTCCTGTCATGGCTCCCACCAGGGTGATGCCATCACCTTGAGGCCTCCATCAGAGCCAAGCAGATGCTAATGTTACACCCTTGAGCTTACAGGCCTAGGACTGTGAGCTAAAAAAGAAATGCTTTTCTTTACACCAGCCTCAGGTTTTTCTACCAATGGAAAATAGACTAACACAGCCATCAAAATTGCTCTGTCAATAATATGAAGAATTATTGAAGGGATAGAAACCACTTGGGAAACTAGTATAATAGACTGGATGTGCCTTGCCTTAGAGATGCCATTGACAATGTTGGCCAACTAATGGGGACCTGCAGAGAGAAGTAGGTATAAATGAGAGACCCTACTATTCTTTTTTTTTTCTTTCTTTTTCTTTTTTTTTTTTTTTTTAAGAAAGAGGGACAGTAAGAGAGAAAGAAATAATCAATTTTATTTAGTTTTTCATGTGTCTTTTGTATATGTGGTGCTGGGATTCAAACCCACATCCTCGCACATGCCAGGCAAGCACCACAACTGCTGAGCCAACACTCCAGCCTTGAGACTGTACTGTTAACAGAAGTTGAAGATATGAAAGAAGAGCTAGTGTGGAAGTAAAACTGATATATTGGATTTCAGAAACCCTGAAACCAGCTCTCCCTAGATGTGCCTAGGAAGCATTTAGAAACCTATAACTTGATTCTGGGGGGAAAATAGGGCTGAATTAACTTTAGAGTGATTGAAAATATGAGTTTAGATAATTTTTTTTGTATTTATTTATTTTGTTTTGGTACTGAGGGTTGTACCCAGGAACACTTTACCACTGAGCTAAGTCCCTAGTCCCTGCTTAAAAGAAAATTTGTTTTTTGTTTTTGAGTCAGGGTCTGGCTACAAGTTGCTGAGGCTGGCTTTGAACTTGTAGTCCTCAAGCTGCAGCTTCTGAAGTCACCAGGATTACAGACATGTACTACCACATCAAGAAACCAACATTAAAGAGAGAGAGAGAGAGAGAGAGAGCAAAGACAGGGAAAGAGAGAATCAGTTTTATTTAGTTTTCCATCTGGTTTTTGTTTTTCCAACACTTAGTTGTGTATGTGGTGCTGGGACTTGAACCCAGGTCCTCGTGCATGCCAGACAATCGTTCTACTGCTATGCCACTGCTTCAGCCCAACAGATAAGATTTTTAAAGGAAGGGAATAGAGGGAAAAGAGAAAAGGATGAAGGATGGAGATTCTGGAGTAAAACAATCTGTAGATAATTCATTTCAAAAGGAAATAATGGAACCGAAAGAAAAAAAAAAAAAGAAAATGGACTTGAAAATCTGGAGAACCAAAAAAATTCATGATCCTGAATCCAAAGAGAAAGGAAGCTGGTCAACAGTGACAAGTATAAAGGTCCCACAGTCACAGGTTTGTGGATATACACTCAGACGGGTTCGGATAGGTGCTCTGTCTTGGCACTCCTCAGTTGTCCGTGAATGTCTCTCTGCATTTGATTACCATCTTTAGGTGCTTTCACTTCATTCCTTTCTTAGCAGTTTCTGAGCTCTTTCATTTTGACCTGCATTCTGGTGGTCACTTTCATAGTTTTGAGTGGTTTGTTGTTGTTGTTGTTATTGTTGTTGTTCTGGGTTCCCCCCACCCCTCTTGCCTGTGTACTTGTGGGAAAACACAGAGCACAGCCTATCTGAGGCAGCCCCTCAGAGAAATCCAACACTTAAGCTTAAGAATGTCAGAGAAAAAAATGAAACCAAACCCACCTGGGCAAATCATTGAGACAGGCAGGCCCCCAGGTATCCTACTTTTAGGGCAATCCAACAGTATTAATGATATTACCAGATGGTTTAGGATCTGAATACAGACCTACCCTGATTCACCTTAAAATTTCTTGGAAAAGATGCCATTGCCTTTCATGGAGAATCTTCTGCTTCCTCCTCAGCTCTTCCCAGTATGTTGCTGTTTCTGTTTTCATGTTACTTTTTACAGTAATTGGTTCTGTATTTACCTTGCCATTCTGCATCCTTTGCATGAGTTCATATACCTAGGGAATTAGATTAAATTTTGAGAAAATTACTGCATGGCTTATGTTGAACACATTATCTATTTGTAGAGAGTGATAGTCTCATATTTGCCATAATCACATTTTCATGTGATAATGTATTATATATCAATAGCCCACTGGCAATGCATTTTGCTCTGGTATGGAAAATTGTGGAAATGGATTAAGTTTGTTGGGGATTATGATGTCAGTACAGCACGAAATACCTTACCCTGTTAAAGTGTCACTTTTAAGTGCAAAAGCAGAATTGACTTTAGCAAAGACAAGGAGAATATACTAATCTGCTTACTGGCTTTTGTTTTGTTTTGTTTCCATTTTTCAATAATGACTTTGATAAACTTTTTTTAATGCAATTATTAACTAAATCAGATTTAAAAAAAACTTTTGAATGAGAGATGTCAGGCCCTAAAGATTATAACTTATTGACTCTGAATTAAGAACTTGAACATCTTATTTTTAAGAAGCTTCCCTAATTTTCTAATGTACCCCCAAATTTAATGATTACTGTTCTCTGAAATAAGTGATAAAGGTGAGCACAAATAGGAAGAAGCTATCTAGTTGAAACATGAATTAACTAGGTATACAAAAATTGGCAATTTTTTGTAGCTAATGTAGGTGTACTAAAATAGTTGAGTAAAGACTTCAAAATATGGATAGATCACTTTGAAAATTTGTGGAAGAATGGAGAAGTTTCAGAAGACTGAAAAAGAACCAATATCATATCTAAATGTTTTTGAAGAAATAGAAGAGATCTAGGCAACTGCAGGCTGTGTGTTTAATTTCTCTCAATAAAAAATACATAGCACTGGGGACATTGTCATAATGTTGGTTTGTAAGTGAGATACTGTTCTTCAACCCTGCTTAGGCAAAGCAAAGGGAAATGGACTGAAATTAGTGTAAGGGATTTAAGTTAGAATTAGAGAGTTTTACAACTGGGAGGAATATTGAAACAACTTTTTAAGAAACATTATATAACCTCTTACTCTAGAAGTCTTCACTATAGGATAGATTTCTATGTCTAGTTTAAATCTGGTGCTGCTCAAAGGTGAAGGAAATCTCTAGTGCTTTGTTTTAAACCTCATGTATACTTTAAAGATCTTTTAAATTTTATTTTCTTATTTCAAATGTTGGAAACAAAGGATTTGTGTTACATAATAACATCACTAATTTTGAACATGTTCTTTCACCTTAAGTGAATTTCATTTTATAAAGACATACATGCGCACACACACACACACACACACCCCACATCTTTGCTTTAAAATTTCCATCACATGGAAAAAAAAAAAACAATCACTAAGTACATCGATTCCCACCCCACCTTCTTTTTTTTTTCTTTTTTCTTTTTTTCTGTTTCTTTGGTACACTGTGTTTTTGGTCACATGAATACACAACAAAGTTCAAATAAGTAGTCACAAGAACCTTTTGGCAGGCTTTGGCAAATCAAATATATGCTATCTATACGTAATGTAAAATAATTATACGTGGAGAAAAGAGGCAGAGGGCCCAGAAGCTCTTGGCAGCTGTGCTGTCTGGTTAGAAAAGGAAGCGAGTTACAGAGTTTGGACATTCAGTTCCGAGACGTTACTCCTGAGTCAACAGGATTTTAATTATGTATGTGGCCTAGAAGAGACATTTATGCAAGAGGAACATATTGTTGTCAAATGTGTTTGTGATTTGCTCATGGTTCAGAATTGGAAAGAATCCTAAAGTAATTTCTGAAGGTACATAACTGAACTGAAGGAACATAGAACAGTGCTATCTCTCCTAGTAGCAGAAAAACAGCAGATATCTCTGACTCCCCATTCCCTTTTCTTTTGTAGTTATTTTTGTAGCTATGTACATCTTTTGTGTCTATATATGAGATTTGTGTGCATGTGTTTCCACTCTATATTCATATACCTCAAATCACACTGTCACACTACTTAGAGATAAAAAATGTGTAAGTACAACTTTATCTTTAAGCATTGATTTCTCCCATCATGATGTTGAGATCACTCAGAGTTGTTTATAAGTTCATTACGTCATTGTGTATATTTCAGACTAGTTTTCAAAAAACTTAAAGGTTTACTTCGCTGAACTGAGATGCTATGTGAGGCTTAGAAAACCTGTTCTGAATTATGGTGGAACTTCTCACTTATGGACGGATTAGAAGGAATTAAGGAGTCTGTGGAAGGCAAAGAATTTAGTTTTTCTAAGAGTAAGCTTTTTCCCCCTATCACTCCATTCATTGATTCATTCACTGACTGATTGATTCATTCAATATTTGTTAAGCACCTACAAAATGTTATTACTTAGGCCTTAGAAATACACTTATGATTATCTTCACTTTGTTTTAACTGACCTTTGTTTAATTTACCTTCTCCACACCCACCAGGTATGCTATTTTTTATAATGACATTTTCTGCTTTGAATGGCTAATAATTATTGAGCACTCTATTCATCAGCTTTCTATCACTTCAACAAAACACCTGAGAAACTCAACTCACATGAAGGAATGGGTTTATTTTGGCTCATGGTCACTTGGCCTGGTTTCTTTGGGCCTATTGTGGCAAATGAGGTGGGAGCATTTGGTAGAGCAAGACTGTTCACCTCATGGCAGCCAGGAAGCAAAGAGAGAGGGGAAGGTGTGAGGGTCTCAATATCTTCTTCAAGGATATATCCCCAATGACCTAACTTTCTTTCCTAAGGCTCCATCTCCTAAAGATTCCATCACCTTCCAACAGCACCACAGGCTGGCCATGAAGCCTTGGGTTTTGGGTGACATTTAAGATACAAACCATATGAAACACTTAGCAGACATTGTCCTAAAGGCATTTAATATATGTCTTATTTAATTTTCATAGTAAGAAACCTTATGAGGTAAGTCTTATTAACAACCTCATTTAAATAGAAAGGAGCCAAGTACAGGCAGGACAGGTATCTTGCCCAAGGTCACATACCTAGTGAGTGAACCCAGACTGTGGGACTCAGCCTTTGTTTCTAATCTCATGCTGTACTGTCTCCCAGGATTGTTAATTCTATGGCTTTTTTATTTAAAGATTTTCTTTAGGTACAAATTTTCAAGGCTGCCTCTATTCCTCTTTACATTTTCATATTTACTTTTTGTTTTCATCTCTTTCACTTCCTTGAAAATCTATCTGCAGTTGTTTATAAAGAAAGTAATAAACTACTTGAATCTCCAGCCACTTTAGATTTTGTAGTATTTTGTTAATGTCATCGTGATTCTCTCTTAAAATCTTATAACCAAATCAATGTGGCATATTTGTAAAGGTCAACATAAAATAAATTATTTTAGAATGTAAAGTGACTTTTTTGTATAACATCTATATAGAGAAAAATAATCCCTGGTGCTGTGTCTAAAAATACAACAAACCTTATGAGGTTCTTTGGTAAAGGGAAGAAAAGTGCGGAATGTACCTAAGCATGTACAGTTTTGGTTTTCTTGAGCTTAGTCAGAGACTACAAAACAGACTTTTCAGCAAACCTAGAAATGACAACTATGATTTTATAAGAATGAGAACTCGAATCATGTTTCTTTAATGCCAGTTATACCTTCCAAAAAATATCCTTTTAAGATGAGCCAGATCTCACAAACCAACATATCATCTTGGAGCAATTAAAGGTTTTAGGGTTTCCCCCTCTGGAATCTTATTTCCAGCTGACAGATTCTGAAAGTTCCCCAAGGAAACCATTTGTAGATGTCATGTACCTTTTAATGTTGGGTTTTCAAAAAGCAAATGATCACTTTGTTAGAACATGGGGGCTCATGGTTGACTCTGCTCAGTGTACCCCAGAGTTAGCATCTAAAGTAGCTGGGAACACTTAAAAGCTGCATTCTCTCCTTTTTCTGGCTCTGTCCTTGCTATATAGCCATGTGGTCTTGAGCAATTTACTTAAATTCTTAGTGCCTTGGTTTTGGCATTTGTAAGATGAGAATATCAACAGAATGAATCTCATAAATTTGTTGTGAAATAAGATAATCTATGTAAAGCACATGGCAGAATGATTGGCCATAAGAAAAACTAAGTAAATGTTAGGTTTCATCTGTCCCCACAGTGGTAAAAATCAAAGGTCACTTATGTTGAACTCAATGTTTCATAGAATTTGCTATTCACATTAATGCATAGCTTCAGAGATTTGTAGAATTTTCAGTATTTTTAGTTATTCAAAGCACAAAAGATTATTCTTCTCTATAAGGACTTGAGAACACACATCATGTTCTACAATTATTTTATACTAAATTTTGTAAACATTTTGTTGATTTGTTTTGTTATAAGCCTTTGAGAGATAAGAGTATGAGCAGGCAGATTTTGACATGTAGCCTGTACAACCAGGAGACAGGCAGAAAACAGACACCACAGGGTCTCAAAGAGTGTTGAGAATAAAGGGCATGAACTCCAGGCTGGGAGAGGCTTAATGGATCAAGAGGAGGAAGCTGGTCCTATGATTCCCAGATTGTGTTTGCAAAACTGCTAACTGTAATTGTAGACATTACCTACCAACAATGCTTCCCTGGACAAATGAGGTTGGAAGGTCCTTGATTGGACTTGGCTAAATAACTTTCTTGATTATAGAACCACTGACTAGTCAGCCTTAGACCAAATTCCAGTCTGCTGCTTTCTAGCTGTATGACTGGAGGGCAGATTGTTCAATTTCAGCTTGTTTCCCCAGTTGGAAAAGAACAATAGTGATAATACCCATGTTGGCTTATTATGAGTTAAATCAGTAAAAATTCAGGATCTAGCTCATAGTATTACGTGGCAGCTCTTTTGAATGTGGTGGAGGGATAAAATGATTGACATCATTCAATCCTAAATACGGACATTAGGTTACAAACTTTACATCACTTTTATTTTTTTTTTTTAAGAGAGGGACAGTGAGAAGTGAGAGAGAGAAAGAAAGAGAGAATCAATTTTTTATTTAGTTTGTCATATGGCTTTCGTTGTGTGTTGGGGTCTGACCTTCACTTCATTTTCATCAGCTGCCCTAGAGTGATCTTGTTGCTGTTTGCATAAGCTCCTTAGGGAGGGGCTGCTAGATTGTGCGTTGTTAAGCTTAAAAAACAGGGTGTCGACACGGGCTGCAGACGTTTCACATTGGTATCACCTGCCAATTATTCTAGATCCTTCAAAAGGTGCACGTGGACCCTTCTCATTGCTATTGGCCAAATGTGTGCCTCCAAAATCCAGGTGTGGCAACTGAGGAGCTAATGCGCTCCCCTAGGAGGAAGGAGAGAGGACTCGAGGGGCGGGGTGAAGGCAGTTGGGAGCTCTCGCACTTTTCTGCTGGACGTGGTGTCCCTGCTCCTTGGGGAAAGAGCTCTCCCACTTTTCTACTGGTCGTGGTGTCCTGCTCCTTTGGAAGATGAGCTCTTGCCAGCAGCCGAACCTGCCTATGCCTCGATCTTGAACTTCCCAGCTTCCAGAACTGTGAGAAATTTCTGTCCCTGTTTGTTTTGAAATGGAGTCTTGCAAGGTTGCCTTGACTTGTTTGAACTCTTGAGCTCCAACGGCTAATCACCCAATGTCAGGCATTTTGTCGTAGCAGCACAAATGGACAAATGGACTGACATTTACTATATGTATATAAAAGAGAGATGTAAAGCATGGATATAAAAAAAAGAGAAGTAAAGCTTAGATAAAGAAAGACCGTTCTGGGTCTCCGGCCTGTGGTTTTTCTCATCCCCAGCCCGTACCTCAGGTCAGAACCTGGCTGGACCAGGACAGTTGTGTATGTGGTGCTAGGGTTCAAACTCACGTCCTTGCACATGCCAGGCATGCACCGTAACCTCTGAGCCACCACTCCCGCTCCCAAACTTGACATCCTAAGGATTGTCTGTATAATGGGACAAAAACACCCATGTCTCAGGCTCATTGTGAGAAATGTAATAAACATGGGAGACGTTAAAACTACAAAGCGAGTACAGTGTGAAAAGTACAGGTATATGTACAATAAATGATAGGTGTTGCTATGCCCCAAATGCCCACTAACATTCACTAACACACATCAACACTGGGTCAATGGTACTGTGAGATAGGCGCGTGAATGTAAAATCTGTAGAGTGTAACCTATGTATTGAAATATGGAGTATCCTGGGATCCTGCCCACTTCCAGTTATTAGGAAACAGTGAGAAAGAGTTGAAAAGGACCTCTGCCAGGGGCCTCTTCATTCTGATGGGGCTGAATGTGTAGTGGATGCAGGCCTTGGCAGTCACGGATGGAGAAAAACTAGAGGCACTTGGATTACAGAGCAGAGGTGGGTCCTGCTAATCCCATACTGTCAACTGTGATGATAAACATACTTTCAAATAACTTTTAACTAGTCAAATAAATTTGGACTTTCCTGGATTAAACATGGTTAAATGATTTTCTTTATTGCAGTTCCCCTCAGATTCCTGACATGCTAATGTGAAGCTTTAGTTTGCATTTTGAGACACTGGGAAAAGGATATTGTTTGCAGAATTACCCAAATGAGTCTTTTTCCTTTTTCCTCATAAAACATTTTATGCAACTGAAGTTTCTTAGAATACACTCTGAGAAGAACCAGCCAACGGCAATATTGTACCCCTCATATCCATTTTGGTCCTTAGTTCTCCCAAAAGGCTGCTAATGGCCTGATTTACCATTCAGACTTTCTTATTATCAGCAAGATTCAGCCTTGACTTGTTTGTAGTGATGAGGTAGCACACTTAAATCTGTAGTATGTTGAACTACATGAAACTGCTGATATTTGACTATTTTGACCTACTAAAATAACAGTTTCACATGGTGCAAACTAAAACTTAGGACAAATGTCATTTGAGTCCACCTTGTTAAGATCCTCTTGCATAATTCCTGAAGGAGGGTGATTAGTTTTTGGGGACTGGGTTCTCCTTGTTTGTACCTTAATCAAAAATTTATAGAAAGCTTATATGCGTCAGACAATGTTGGTTATAGAAATTGATCTGTACATTTATTATCTCCTTCTCATTTTAGTAATCTTTTTGCAAAATATTTGGAGTCAGGCTAAAAAATGACATTTGGATTTTTCTTTCACATCTTGGATGCCACTGGATTTGCTGCATCTGGATTTTCCAGATGCCTGAGTCAGCAGTTTCTGTGGCTCTGTGACTCCTAAGGCTCCTCCCACCTTGCTCAAGCTGTGAATGACTGCATTTGGACGCTGGCTGGTGGCTTTCTGGAAGTGCACTCCCTGATGGCTTTGGTGGTGGAGAGGATTCCCTGTAGAGTGGTCTGCACTTGTTCCACATGTGGTAGAGTGTATAGAGCAGGCTGACTCTTGAATGGGGCCATCAGTCAAAGCAAGGCATTCATTTAATATCTGTTCACTCATCTATTCCTTCCCTTAACGCGTTGGGATGAAGCTCAGAAGACTGCCCAGTTCACTGTGCCAGACTGGGGATGCATCAGTAAGCAGGATAGTCACCCTGTTTGTCCTGTGCTGCTTGGAGTCTGGTGAGGGGGGCAGAAGTCAGCAGACACTTCCAATCAAGTGTGGTGGACAAGTTGGGAAGTGATGTGAAGAAAGCCACATGGGCAAGGGGACACAAGGGCATATTCTGAGTAGTGTGTTTGGAATTCTCTGCTCTAAGTGGGATAGGACTTTGTGCAGTGATTTCACCCTACCTGCCACTGGGTAAGGAGATTCTCAAGGTGAAAAGATTATTGGATGAGTCTGTCCCTTTTGCTGTCCAGGGAATCCATATTGTTATATTTGGGGTTTGAAATATGTATCTCTTAGCATGTTTTGTGGTTTTTTAAATTTTTTTTTGAGAATCTATTTTCTTTAGTTTTTCATGTGGCTTTTGTTGCTCTGGTACCTCACTGTATACGTGGTGCTGGGGTTTGAACTGGTGTCCTTGTGCATGCCAGGCCAGCGTGGTAACCGCCGAGGCACCGCTCCAGCCTCCATGGTTTGTGAATTTTGTAGGCAACACCAAGAAAAAGTACTGGTAGAGTCCCATTTTAATTCAGCTCAATATGTAAAAATAAAAATTCATAAGCCAAATGTGAAGATGACTGCATGGTTTATATCAAAAACATCTTACTGTCTCTGGCTTCTGGGTTCTGAGCAGCCTATGACTGTCAAAGGCCTCTGAACTGGGAAATCAGCATCCACCTTACAGATGGATGTCACAGATGTGACCACCAAAGTTTCTTCAAATAATCACACTTTTTTTGGTAATGAATGCCTATTCTTATCTTCAAAAAGTGAATTGACCCATCAGTTTTAAGGAATCAGCAGTGCCCAGAGCCTGACTGTCTCATGCTATGAAATTTGCAATTGAGCTCATTGTAAAACCCAGACCTTAGTCTATTCAATATTATGATCTTCATTTGGGCTGGGGAGGAGGCTCAGTGGTAGAGGATTTGCCTAACCATGCCCTGGGTTCAGTCCCCAGCGTTGCAAAAAGAAAATTGGGGTGGTGCGTAGGAAGCCTAAGTAAAGGAAAAAGCTTAATTTTTAAGTTTGAAAAGTTGTGACAAAAGCTATTTAAAAAGAAGAAAGGGGTTACATGACTATCCTATTCTTTAAAAAGTTAATATGCACCAGGGTATGACAGAACAAAAATAAGTATAACCAAATTACATCAAAGAAAGAGTCCTTTTATTAGCAGTTATTCATTTTCTTGAATCATTTCAAATAGGTGTCAATATTACAGCACTGTAGTGGTTTATTTTGTTTAATACAATTGTGAGGTTATTTAGAGAGCCAGGCAGAACAGTATTTCTCAAACTCCAGGTCATGACCTGTCAGTGGGCAGGGAAATTAAAATTAAAATGAGTCATAGTCATAATTGATATTTTATACAAAGTAGCATAAAGTAGATTAGTAAAAATATAAAAATTCACCACACTTAGTAAGGGTAGGTTTTGTTTCATGATATTTTGTTTCAGGTTTATATTCATACACATATGCATGTGTATACATTTATACATACTTATATACGTATATAGCATATAAATATACACGTGATTTTACTTACTGTGGAATGCAGACAAAAAAGTTGAGAAATCCTAAAATGATGAATATTCTCAGTAAAAGTAAAAAATAAATGATCACATTACACAATAAATATGATTTTAATGCTATGTACTTTTATTATGACAATGTCTTCGGCTTTAATAGATTTGTAGTTCTAATAAACAAAAGAGGCATTCAGGCAACATATATTCCTATATATGTATAAAGACAAGCATATAGGCACATATCTGTAAATAGAATTTTTAAAACCTTTAAATGTATTTAAAACCTTTAAAATATGATTCAAAATAAAACTTCCCAATTTCATAAATAGCATTTATGAACGCTTGTAAAATTATGGTGCAAGTATGCCGGTATTTTAAGTGTTCACTCATTCATATACTCTAAACTAAATGCTAGTATGAAAAAATTGCAGGTAGCTATTTTTGTAAAAGGTTATAGCTTATTAACACCTAGCCCTCGCCTTAGCCTGCAATGATAGCAGACGGTCTGTGTGATGCAGTTAGAATCCAAAAAGAAATTTTCAAACTGTTAATGCTTGAGGAGAGACAACCATATCCCTCATCTTAATGACTTCTTCCTCCATCTCTCTCTCTGATCTGAACCAGTCTTGCTTAACATTGTAATACCGCTTTGCCCATTCTTCACCATGGACCATATAAGCTTCCCGGAAACTCCCAATGCTGAAGACATTCCAGACATTCCTTAACACAAGGGTCCTCAAAAGGTTGGTTTCTTAGTCCTACAAGAACACTGCCCGCATGGTTCCCAGAGACCGCTGAGCCTGCCTTCCATTAGCAGGCGGCCAGAGCAGCGGCCTCTCCCCTCCTCTCAAAGGCTTGCTGTGCTCAACCAACTTCATCCAACTCCCCTTTAGAGGGGTAGCCGAGGACACCAGGATCCTTGGTAAAGAAGAATCCATCAGTGAGGCCAAGTTTCCAGCAGCACAGTGAAGCTACACATAGGTTGTGTATCTTGGTATGATGTGTGTTTTCTTTGGAAACGGTCATTTAAATGAAGTTTCCTTTAGCAAAATCTTGCCCCCCTAAATCCAGGAGTCTCAAAATTACATTTAATGAATTCAAGAAATAGAAATTCTACACTGGAACTCTTATTAGCTGCCTTTCCTATAAAAAAAATTTACAGAACACATCATTTCCCTCTTTTTCTCTTAATATTTCCCCTTCTTCCTCTTTCCTCCCTCCTTCCTTCTCCCCTCACTTTACTTTACATTCTCTGTTTGAAATTCTCTCATCCTTTTTTTAGGCCAGTTATAATGGATATCAAACATTTCAGAGTTGAAGATTTTCAAAAAAGAGAAGAAAAAACCCATGAAACCTCTTCCACAAATGACTAGATGTCTCCACACCCTTTCTGGCTAGTAGGATAGTCACTGCCAAGCGCAGCCATTCAATTTGTGTAGAAGTCTCTTTACTCCCTTCTTCCTAACTCAGTTCTTTCCCCTGACTTCCACATTTCTTGATAAACACACTCAATCCAGCATCTTTCTCAGCAATGGGAAACCCTAGTGCAAGGTCTTACACACAATTCTTACTCTATGAAATATGAGTTTTTGGTCAACTGTTAGAAATGGTAATATCATACCTTGATCTGGGAGCTCTGACAAATGGAATTAGTCACCAGGCCCTATTCTTTCTCAGTGACCCATGAGATGCTGTACAAATTACAGGTGCTCTATATTCAGCATGTGACTGACTGTGGATGAAATGTAACTCAGAGCTCAGGGATGCAGCACAGAATGACGGAATGATTCAGGGGCTCAGGGTTGAGTTTAAAGTCCTAATATATAGTGTGAGAGCTCTGCCTGAGCTATGGGCTGGGGCTGGCTGGAAGTGCTGCTGAAATGAGTGTAAGGCAGGTGGTGGTCTTTTTGCTTTGGCACAGGCAGCACCCTTACATTTCCAGTCTTTGTTACTTATTTTTCTAAATCCATTTAACCAGGTAGCCTCTGCTTTGGAATCTATGGCAGAATTTTCAAATGCCTGTTCTGAAACATGTCACCTAGACACGTCCTGTAAGATGTTATCACCTAAAAATAACCCTTGTGGATTACTTAGAGCAGGAAATGAAGTAAAGATAGCAAGTTCACACTGACTTTTAAAAGAGTCACTATAGAATATTTACAAGGATCCCACAGATGACTAAAATTAGTTTATTCTGCACAGCATTATCTGCTGCTGACTCAAGATGGTGATACAAGCAGTGTTAAGCTGTGAGCTCACCAGGAAGCTCATTCCCTAAAATTACTCTCTGGCAGGGAAAGACCCCTAGTTCACAGCGGATGGAAGATGGGGTATAAATAGCAACTCCTTATGCCATCACTCAGAACTTGCTTTGTGCTTGTCTCCAGTTATGTTTCTTGCAGATTAAGAGCCCCCTGATTGGTCTGTCGTCTCAGGTCTCAGTCTGCAAGTGTGTGTGTGTGTGTGTGTGAGAGAGAGAGAGAGAGAGAGAAAGAGAGAGAGAGAGAGGGAGAGAGAGAGAGAGAAAGAGAGGAATAGCATTCTTTTGGTTGTGTGGGGCAACAATTAGAAAATAGATTAAGTGACCTGGTAAAGATCATTTAACAACTCACCAACACTGAGTTTTCAGAACTATAATCTTCAGGGGCTGGAGCTGTGGCTTGGTGGGTGGTTACGGTGCTTGCCCAGCATCCGCGAATAAGCAAGTTCAAACCCCAGCACCATGTACACAACGAAGTCTCAGAGCAGGAAAAGCTGCACAAAAAACTAAATAAAAATTGGGTTTTTTTTTCTCTCTCTCTCTCTCACTGTCCTTCTCTCTTAAAAAAAAAAAACTATAATCTTCAAAGATGTTTAAACATAGTGATTTTCTCCTATTAAGGTAGAGAATATAAGGTAGAGAATGTCCTAACAGCTGACCTTAGGGCCAATAATCGACTTATTAGGAATATGTACAAATAGATGTAGGTAATGAAGAATTTGTAGATATATATATATATATGCTGTGGTTTCTTTGCTATGAAAAAAAGGATTTCTTTAAGGGCAAATTTATCAGAATTAAGCTGCATCCTTTTTGTGATTATTATTATTGTTTCAAAGAGAGAGGGATAGTGAGAGAGGGAGAGAGAGAAAGAATCAATTTTACTGACTCTTTCATGTGGCTTTCATTGCTCAGACACTTTGTCGTGTACATGGTGCTGGGGTTCGAACCTGCAGCCGCATGCATGCCAGGCAGGCACAACAACTGCTGAGCTACCGCTCCAGGCCCCTTATAGTAATTAAAGTTACTATTTTGATTGCTTCCTTCACATAGTCAATTCAATAATAATGAAAAACAGATCAGACAAGTGAACTATTTAACTTTATTAGCTAGTCAATCCAGTGAAAAAGTGTCTCCATCTTTTCTATATCCACCCATAGTCGATCATGTTCTCTCTTCTCACTGATTTTGTATTTTCCTACCCACTACAGATTTTCTATAACATTCATTTCAGGACACATATTCGTTAGCGTGTGCCAGACTCATTTTGGTTCTGAATATTCTGTTTTGCCGCAGGTGTCCGTTCTCGGCCACTGATAGCATCCCCCATCTGTTTCACCCATTTTCTGGCTTATTAAATACTGAGCTGATTTCTTCAGTGACAGAAGAAATTATGCATCACTGATTTTCTATTTTTGAAGCCCTGGAATTTTTCTTGTTGGGACACTGAGTACTTCATTTCTAATTAGGCTTTCCTTCTTACTCATATTTGGCTTTGCTTTATCAATAAATTACACAACCAATAATTGGGAACAGGACCCCAGCGTGTGCTGCAAACATGCTTCCCAGTGACACGTGGGGAAAGAAGGAGGATTCAGAGAGAACTGGAATTGGAATCATGATAAAGGCAAGATGATTGCTAGGCCCGATGATAGAATGGGACATTTTAACTTTTAAGCAACAGCTGGACTCTGACTCAGATTGGTAGTAGTTCTGTTCAGTATTCAGATGAAAGTTTTCAGAAGGAATAATCCCATAAGATCAGACATTTCCTTTAAAATAGTCTTTGTCCCAAGTATCTTTAGAAAAAGCCATTGGATCTGTCAGGGTGTATAACTAGGGTTGAGCAAAACACTCCAGAAGGAAAGTATTTTCCAAGATCTAGCTCTGTAATATTTCTACCTCCAACAATTTTTTCCTGATCCCCCCCATGTGGGTGCTGTGTTTCCATATTTTCAACTTTCATGGCCTTCTGAGATAATTCATAGAAGGCTGCTAGCACAGTCTGGTTTATAGAAAGCATTCAGTAAGTGTCCATTATTATTGACTCTGCCTTGTGTCTCCATTATTCCTGCGCAATTTATCTTACACCTGACATCTTTTTATCTCTAGCTGAGACTGGTGTGTTCTGGGTACTTGGAAATGTGTATTGAATGTATAATTAATAAATTGTCAGTCCTTCTCAGTTATGGAAACCTCATGCCTGACAGTCAGTAGGCAATGAATGTGGGGATCATGAATATCCAGTGAATAGAAATAAACCAAAAAGTCCATAGTTAAGTCTTGAAAGGCCACTGAAGTTCAGCCTTTGTGTTCACAGGGTTAGCTTTCCTGATTTCATGTTAGTGCCAAGATATTAAACCTTAGCATCTACATTACTCCTGAACTCAGTTACTATAAATATGTGCTTGTTATTTAAATAACTCACTGACCCTTCCCATATGAAGAGTAAAATAATTATGGCTAATTATTATTGGATATTTGCTTGAGCCAGGCTCTGTTCTAAGCATTTTGCATATGCTCACTTATTTAATTCTTGCTGCAATCTGTTTTAAAGGGGAGGCCCTGAGGTGCCATGAGGTTCAATCCCTTTCTCCAGGTCAGGCTCTGAACAAACAGCACATTGTAGGCAGAGCTAGGCTGGAGCTGCAGATGAGTTATAGCTTCATGGCATGTTTCCCCATGTTTCATGCAAAATGCTGAAATGAAAGCAAATGCCAGAGCCAGCCCAGCCAAGACGCTGCTGCAGAGGCTTCAGTAGCCCTCTGCACTGAACTCTCAGCTGTCTTTTTTACTGAAGGTTCCTGAGATACAGGAGATGAAGTGCTAAAGAAGCTATTGCTTTGTTTGTGAGCCAAAAAATGTTTACCTACAGAGTTAGACTCGTTTGCCTTTGTAAACTTCTGCTCTGCTCCATCAGTAAGCAACGCCCTGCCCCATTCTCTCCAACTTTCCATCTCATACTCTGATCTCTCCCAGCTATTCTCTTGGCATTGAATTTTCTACTTTGCTACCCTCCTGCAACTGCCTGAACACTACAGGTCATTTGAGATGCAAGTTACATGGCACTTCTTGCTAGAAGTCATACTTGGCTAGACAGATGGTGGACCTATACATCTCCCTGCTCATTTCCCACTATGGCTCTTATGGTTCTATGTTGTAATTGTTGGGTTAGTTACCTCTACTAGATTACAAGCTCACCAAGGTTGGGAACCCTGTTTGTCACTGGTGTCATAAGACTCCAACACAACTCTGGGCACAGATAAGGTGTCTTAACTTTGTTGAATGAAACCATGGTTGAATAGATGAAAGTGTTCCCTCACATGCCCATTCCACTCTAAAAGTATCATAAACCGATACTAGGACTGTGGACTTCCACATTTAGATGTCCAAGATTTGGTGGGGATGACACAGCCAAGAATGATAGGTTAAAGATGACACTTCTCTGTCCCTATGTATCAGAGAGAAAATGTCCCACTGCTATCCAAACCAAGGCCATAGGAATAAAAAATCTTTGATGAGGGAGAAAAAAAGTAAGCCTGAAAAAAATGTGGCTGAAAAACTTTCAAGCAACATTTTATTTTTCTTCTCTGTGGGCTTGTTGTGTAAATTATGTGTAAGGCAAATATGTGATAGAGAGACGCAATGGTAATTACTTGTTCTCAAATGTTTGGTTAGCCACGCCTTTTAATCCCACATACAGTAGTTTAGCACAGAATTAAATTCTGCCCTTTAGGCAGGATTAACATTTGGCATTTCTTGTTTCTATCATTTAAATGTTTTTATCCCAATATTTGTACTTTTCCATTTAGAATAAATGTAGAGCATGTGGGGAAATATAAATAGCATGGAATTTTTATGATTCAACTCATCATCCTTATTGGTCTGTGGTCGATTTTTATGGATACCAATTTTTTTAATTACTCATCCATACTAGCTACAGGAACAGAGAAAAAAATTGCTAGTCTACTCCTTCCTCTAATGATCTAGTATCTTTTCTTTGCCAATAATTAAATTCTTTCATTTATGAGGAAAAAAATAACTTCCTTCAGTTTTTACTCTCAAAATTCATGTACTTAATGAGACATTGTTATATGAAATAATCAGGGAGAAAAGTTTTTCTCTACTGCCATGTGTGGACAGAATGGGAAAATTTTTGTTGCTCTTATTAACCGGGGAGTCTTTTTATATGAGTGACTTAAATTATTAAATTAATTAGAATTCAAAATTGATACATCACTAACTTATTAATTCATAAATTAATGTTCACTGTGTATCTAGGATGCAGCAGAAGCTACCATTCATTGGAGATGTAAAAAGAACTAAGACTTGGTCTGTGTACTCAAGGAGCTTCCCGTGGAGGTAGTGATAATTGTATAAACAATTGCAAGCAAACCATTCTTCCATGGAAAACTATACAAAGTGCGGCAAGGCTCTTGGAGACGAATGTGAGCAGGCAGGCTGGGGCTGGTCAGGAATATGGATTCACAGAGGAGAGCGAATCTGAGCTGAGCCTGCTGAGAGGCAGAAATTTGCCAGACAGTATACAGTGACTAAGGGATGAGGGAGGCTTTCTAGATGCAGGAGTGAGACAGGATGGTTGATGGAATCTTTAGAGCTTTATTATCAGAAACAAACGGACTGTTACCCAACTCGCAACTCAGGGACACATCAGTGTGAGGCAATCCCATTGTGATCCTGTACCCCAGAAGGTTTTAGGCACAGCTGGGACCTGTTCTCATTGGGCTGTTGAGATAGAACATTCACTGCGCAGCCAAATGTCAGGGAGATCATCGATGGGAAGCTGCCTCAGTTGTGGCAAAGCTAGATGAGTGTAAATCTGGAGCAACAGTGCTGAGAATCAGGATGTGAGTGATGGTGAAGAGGCAGAGGCAACAGGACCTGGTGACCGGGCAGGTCACAGGGTGCCCATGTGCTGGAAGCCACAGATGTGGACAGACTCAGATTTCCAGTTAGTGGTCATGGACAAATGCATCAGCTCAAATAGAACTCAGGCTGAACTTTGCACTCAAATTAACTTGCAGGCTGAAAGGTGAATTTAGCCCAACATTAGAATATTTTGATGACATTAGGAGGGATATTTTCAAAATAGGTTTTCTTCAACAGGGAAAGATATTTATCTGTGTTAATCTATTAAATAATTGTATGTAATCCTCCAGAGGTAACTGTAGCACTTCCATCAGGGAATGAGCTGAGACTCACTCATGGTTCTCCATAAGAAATCCCCTTTTTTCTTTCAAAGAAGTTCATACATATCTTCTTTGTGCTTTACATGTTTATGGTGGACAGCAAACATGTAGGATGGAAGTTGATTATCATGGTCAATATAAATCCATGATGCCACATCTGTTTTTCTGATACCCTATATCTTCTATTTAATTGCACATTGACGTTTTCTGCACTCTCATTCAGATCTGTTTTCATAGCTCTCCAGAATTCCAGGCAGGAAACCTGCTGCAGTAACAATGATGCTCTGCTGTCCCCACATTCTGGTGATGAGGTCCTTTCTTCGTGCCTCGGCACAGGGTGTTTTTCTATCTTTCATATCTTAGAAATCCATAAAGTTCTCCTTCAGATTCTGGCTCAAAATTAAATTTCTTCAAGAAATTAGTCTCTATTCCAATTTCTTCTTTGTATCGTGACATCATTTGTGGACTGTATTACATTTGCATCAATGTTCCTGCTTAAGTATTAAACATTTTCATGTAATTATTTAGGCATTTTCAAATAGTGTCTAATAGTGGTGTGTGTGTTCAGTAAAGGATAATTTATACTAATGGTCAGACAGTGGAAATATATTTCCATTTCTCCATCCTAATTTTGTGTTTGCCTTTAAAATCTCAGACCTTTCTCTGGAACCCAATAAATGTGCCGTTAAGACATCATCCTTATTTCTGACTTTTCAATCTAGTTCTTTGAAAAAATATAAACTATTTTATGTGCACAAAATGTAACAAACCAGAATTTAAATAAATATCTTGTCATATAGGTTTCAGGTATTTAATTTTTGTTAGAAAGAATTAAAATGTGACAGGTACAGTTGATACCCTTTTGTACACTTCTCCCATACTATTTCCTTCTTTTTCTTCCTAGATGCAACTAAAAACCTGAGATTAGGGCATTTATCATCCATTTTATTGCTATTCTTTCACTAAATATGTACTGCTCATGATTGATATTATTTACTGATGTTTGTGTTTTAAAACTATGCCTAAATGATATCGTCACACATCTGTATTTTATTTTCTTCAAATTGACAACCTTGATATCTTTTTTTTTTTGAGAGAAGGACAGTGAGAGAGAAAAAGAGACAGAATCAATTTTTATTGAGTTTTTTTTTTTCACATGGGTTTCGTTGCTCTGACACTTAACTGTGTACGTGTGTGCTGGGGTTTGAACCCAACTTGCGCATGCCAGGCAAGCACCGTAACTGCCGAGCCACCGCTCCAGCCCCCCTTCATATCTTACTAAGCAGATGTAGCACACATATTTATTGTGATTGTTGATATGCTTCAGATTATTTCTAGCACTTTACTAGGAATTTTTTTATTTACTAAAAATTTTCAGTGCTTTATTTCTCTTCTTTTGTCATTTCATAAATAACAATTCCTTTATTTAATTTTTATTTCCACACTGCTTTGGAAATAAGCTTTTTATTTATCTTATTTATGTGGCTAACACTTTAAATACAAAAGCAATAGCTATGCATTATTTTAAGGAATCCCCGTCTATGCTTACCTTCTCAATCTCACTATGTCAGTATCCATCCATTTCCCCCTTATGCCAATACAATTATTCATCATTTCCCCTTCTTTTATTAAAAAGGGGCCATACTATGCATACTCTTCCTTAGCTTACTTTTCTGTTGTATCATTTGAACATCTTTCTGTGTCAGTAATAAGTTCTACTTCTTTTATTTTAATGAATACATAGCAAAGATCATGATTGCCAAGCCAAGGAGAGAGGAAACTAACCTGTCAACATATTGATCTTGGATTTCTATCTCCAGAACCAAGAGAAAATAAATATCTGTTATATAATTCATTCAGTCTGTGGTTTCTTTCACTCCTGACTTGCACTAATGCTCCAGCTTGTAGATTTTCTAGGCCCTTTCTTTTTTCTCATGCTCTTTCTTTGTCCCAGAACCTCCTTTTCTCTTACTGTACTGCCTTGGGGATTTTGTTTTTAATCTCTAGGGTTGTGAAACCGTTTGACTATATGTTATTTGTGTTTTCTGCTCTTGTTCTCAACTGCTTGATCCTGGGATATTATAATAAACATCCTCTTTGCTGTGAAATGGAAAAATGCCTAATTCATGGTATTTTTTTATCCATTATTGCTTCATTTGGAAATTTTGAATTCTGATCATTTTTAGGGCAGTCATAGTGAACAATAATGCTTATTTATTGAATACTTATTATGTTCCTAGCCCTGTTTTCTTTTAAATACTGTCACTTCTTGAAGTCCTCAGGGCAATTCCGTGAGGTGGATGCTGTTATTATCCCCATTCCACTGTTGAGGAAATTGAGATCTCAGGAATTTGGACAACTGCTGAAAGGTACACAATAGTGGAATGGTGCAGCTGGGTTCAAACACAGGCTTCTCTGAACTAGGCTGTGCTCTTAACCACTGTACCACAATGTCCTTTGGCACTTCAAATTATTGGTAAGCAATACTTACTTCCAGGAATATCTTTAATCAGAAAAATTAAACACAGAGCTATTTTCTTGTGATGAAATAGGAGAAACACTGGGGTAGGAGGCAAGAGTGAGTCCTGGCTCTCTCTCCTCAACAATCTGAACAAATCTGCAAGCAAGCAAGTCATTTCACCAGGCCAGGAAGGGTTTTCCCATCTGCGAAAGTGCCAGTCTTCCTTAACAAAACATGATTTTCTCTTCTTTGATTTTTCCAATATAAAGGTAGATTAAACCTGCCACTCCCATATCATTTGTGACAGTCAAGGTTGGTATCAGATGAGTCAGTTGGCATTGGGGTACTCATCCTGAAAAAAGAAAGAGAAGGCAATGATTAAATGCCATCCCCTGGCAAACAAGCTAAGCAAAATGACTCAAGTCCAAAGCCTAGAAAATCTTGGCTGAAGCAGGGTGGATCTGTTCCTCTGTCTCCAGTTTTCTTTGTGTATATTCATCATTGACCATAGAAATGTGGATGAACATGTGAGTCAACTGTTCATCACCATCTCAAAGCTTGCTAAAGCTGTTGTAGAGTGATAATGCCACCAAACTTTGTCCAGCTAGACACGAGACCAGCCAGAGAGAAGACTTGCTAACCTTCCCAAGTGTGTGTCTTCATCCCATAGGTTTTTGCTATCCCATGTGTTGTAGGCTAACTGATGTTCATTCACCCCTAAATTCATATGTTGAAGTTCTAACTCCTAGGACCTCAGAATGTGACCCTTTTTGGATAGCAGGCCTTTAAAGAGGTTACTGAGGTATAATGAAATGCCATGGTGGCCCCTAATCAATATGACTGGTGTCCTTATAAGAAGAGGAGATTAGGACACAGATGACACATGGATTTGGGGCAATCACGTGAGGAGACATGGAGAAAGTGGATGTCTGCAGGACAAGGAGAGAGGCTTCAGAAGAAAGCAAACCTGTCAGCCCATTGATCTCAGAATTCTGTCCTCCAGAACCAAGAGAAAATAAATTTCTGCTATTTAATCCATCCGTTCAACCAATGCATGTTATTTTAAATTTGGGATTGCTTTAAAGTTTCTCCCTTGCTTCCCAGAAGTTTTTCACTTTTATGTTATATTTTAAAAATTTATTTCCTCCTTTGCTTGAGCTACATCACTGAACCCTAATAGGTCACACTTATGTGTCTAGCTTCTTCCACATACTGAGTGAGGTACAAAGATTTCACAATTGTTAATTGTATTTGAGGAGTACCTATCATAATTCTTTTTTTTTTTCAGGGCTGAGGACCGAACTTTGGGCCTTGCACGTGCTAGGCAAGCGCTCTGCCACTGAGCTAAATCCCCAACCCCCTATCATAATTCTTGATGAGAACTTTGAATACATTTCTATACTTCCATAAAATCCTTTTCTTATCATTTCTCTTTAATGTCAGTTCTCAAATAGATGAGATTAGTTTGATTTTATAACTAATGAAATGAAGCATCGAATGATGTGTGATTGATGTGTCATTCTCCAGCCCTACCACTCCATGAACTGTATTCCCTGTGTTGGGCAAAATGGCGACAGCAACACCATCTATCCAGGCTCAGGTCCTCAAGCTAGGAGCTTAGGGAGTTCTGTTTTTCCACAGTTTTTAATTGGTGAATTGTAATTGTGTATAATGATGGGATTTGTTATTACATATTCATACAAGCACACAATATAACAATATAATTTGACCAATATCCCTCCCTAATGCTCTCCCCTCCCATTTACTCTCACCCTCTGGTTCCTTTCTTCTACTGACCAGGAAGTTATTCTTTATTCCTTCTTTTTACTTACCTCTGACATCTAACTCATTAGCTACTTCTGTTCATTTCTCCTTTAAAACATCTAATGGAAAAAAGACTTGTAATTTTAAAGTTTAACATTAAATTTGAATTGGAAATATCAATGTGGGCTCATAAATTAAAATACAAATGTATGTGTGTGTGTAATATAGAGAGCAAGAGTATAAAGCTAGAGTGTGTATGTATGTGTGTATATATATATATATGTGTGTGTATGTATATATATAAATATATATATATATATATCTTGATCCACTGAAAGAACGTAGAATTAATGACATCCATCTAGCAATGAGCACCCTTAGAACTTAGGGGTTTGTTTCTATTAATCCTTACCTGCAAAAAAGAATTGGAATCAGAGAAATAGCTGATTCCAGGTGTTGAGCAGGAAAAGCACAAGGTAAGTTTAGGACATGTCTCTGTACCAGAAAGCAAGAGAGTTCTCAGCTATTTAAGAGAGCATATTACAAAGTCAGGAGTTAGTATGAAGAACTCCCACTGGGCAAATTTTGGACAATTTGAACATGATGTATTGATTTAAAGCACTGAATATATAAAATCTGAGTCAACAGTGATACTCCAAAAACATGAAAGGGAGAAAAACCCTCACCTGCCACTTTTAGAGATGAGTATTCAATAAATCCTTACTCTAAAATTGGTAGTAGTAAGAAAAAAATTAGACATTTAACTTGCTTTTTAAAAAGAGAGAGAGAGTGAGAGAATTAGTTTCATTTATTTTCTCATTTAGCCTTTGTTTCTTAGACACTTAGTTGTATATATGGTGCTGGGGTTTGAACTTGGATTCTTGCACATGCCAGGCAAGTGCTCCAATCTCTGGCCACCCGCCCTTACCTTGTCTTTTAAAGAAGACTTACATATCATCTTAATTGATGAGGGAAAAGATCTTTAGAGAATGTCGAAGGAGTGACAATATTTGAAAGTCACTGTTTTGTAACTCTCAATGAAATAATTGACTCAGGCAAAGATCATCAGTGGGAAAAGATTACCGTAGAACAGGATATTCACACACCGACAAATCATCACCACACAGGTTACTTCCCAATCACAAGGATGCAGAGACATTGGACAGTCACCACTTTGACTGAGCAATCAACCTTAGAATTAATAACATGGGATCAACTGACATTATGATCCTCCTGATGCAATGCAGATGGAATTCACAGATTAATTTATGAAGCATTATTGCCAACAGTATTTAACCTGAGCACAACAAAGTCTTCAGCCCTAAGTTCACGTATATAGGCATTATAAGGAATCAAAGAGTGATCAAATTACAAAACATAAAACACATGCAGAAGAATCCTGAATGAAAGATATTCTGTAGGGGCTAGAGTGGTGGCTCAGCAGTTATGGCACTTGCCTGGCATGAGTGAGGACGCGAGTTTGAATCCCAGTACACGTATACAGCAAAGTGAGCAACTAAAGCCACAAGAAAAACTAAATAAAATTGATTCTCTCTCTCTCTCTCTCTCTCTCTCTCTCTCTCACTGCCCCTCTCTATTTTTTTTAAATTTTTATTAGGGAATTGAGTCATTGTAGAAACGTAATGGATATAAAGTAACAATATAATAAGCATATATGCTTAAAACAGAATTACCCCTAGATTCCTACCTATTCTCCCTTCCTTTCCCCTCCCCTACCTGTCCTCTCACCCTGCTACATATCCATGATTGCCCTAGATTATGTGTCGCTATGCTTTTGCTGGTTCTAATAGATGAGGTTGACTACCTTTCATGCAGGCCTGGGTTTAGTTCCAGCCTCCACGAATGAGTGAAAACATTAGACACTTGACTCTCTGGGTTTGGCTAACTTTGCTCAGCATGATTTCATCCATTGCCATCCATTTACCTTCAAAGGCTGCAATTTCATTTTTTCTCACTGCTGAGTAGGATTCAATGGTATATATATATGATTTTTTTGATCCATTCATCCAGTGAGGGGCATCTGGGTTGGTTCCATAATTTAGCTATTGTAAATTGAGCTGCTATGAACATAGATTTTGCTTTGTCGCTACAATGTGCTGATTCTAACTCAAATGGGAAAATATCCAGAAGAGGGATAGCTGGGTCATATGGTGGGTCCATCCCTAATTTTTTGACAATTCTCCACACTGCTTTCAGAGTGGCTGTACCAGTCTGCAGTTCCACCAACAGTGTGCTAGCATTCCTATCTCCCTGCAACACCTCCAGCATCTGTTATTGTTTATATTCTTTAATTTTGCTAATCTGACTGGAGTGAGGTGAAATCTTAATGTAGTTTTCATTTGCATTTCTCTGATTACTAGTGATTTAAAACACTTTCTAATATATTCATTGGTTTGCTCAGTTTCTTCAGTTGAGAAGTTTCTATTTAGCTCTTTGGCCCACTTATTGATTGGATTGTTTGTGTTTTTCATATTTTTTTTAGTACTTTGTAAATTCTGGATATTAGTCCCCTGTCAGAAGAATCACAAGCCAAGATTATCTCCCATTCTGTAAGTTGTCTCTTAACAATTTTGACAAATTCCTTAGCTGTGTAGAAGCTTTTTAGTTTAATGGCATCCCACTCATTTATTTTTTTACTTTAATTCTTTCACTTTAGGAATCTTCTTAAGAAAGTCTTTGCCTACTCCTAACTGCTGCAGTGTTGGTCCTAACTTTTCTTATAGCAGTTGTATGGTAGCTGGTTTAATTCATAATTCCTTGATGTATTTAGATTTGATTTTTGTGCAAGATAAAAGATAAGGATCTAATTTCAACTTTCTGAAAGTGGCTGTCCAGTTTGACCAGCACCATTTGTTGAATAGGCTATCTCTCCTCCATGTTATATTTTGACCCCCTTTGTCAAAGATCAGATGTTTAAAGATTTGTGGGTTTGTTTCAGAGTCTTCTACGCTATTCCGTTGGTCTTCATTCCTATTTTGATACCAGTTCCAATTCTGTTTTTGTTACTATAGTTCTATAGTATAATTTTAGATCTGCTATTGCAAATCCAACTGTTTTGTCTTTCTTGCTTAGTAATGTTTTGGCTACTCTGGGTTTCTTGTCCCAAATGAATTTGAGCATTGCTTTTTCTATATCTGCAAAGAATGACATTGGTATCTTGATGGGGATTACATTGAATCTATATAGTGTTTTTGGCAGAATGGCCATTTTAATTATATTAATTCTGCCTAACCAAGTACATGAAATGTCTTACCCATCTTTTCAGGTCTTCTTCAATTTATTTCTTCAATGTTTGATAATTTTCTTTGTAGAAGTTTTTTCCTTCCCTTGTTAGATTAATTCCCAAGTATCTTATTCTTTTTCAGGATATTGTGAATGGGACTGATTTCCTGATGTTTTTTCTGGAGGAATTTTTTGGATCTTCCAGATACAGGATCATGTCATCAGCAAATAGGGATAGTTTGAATTCCTCTCTTTCTATTCTTATCCCTTTGATTTCCTTCTCTTGCCTGGTTGCTCCAACTAGAACTATATTGAATAAAACTATATTGAATAAACTATATTCAAGAACTATATTGAATAAAAGTGGTGAGAGCAAACAGCCTTGTCTTGTTCCTGAGTTTAGTGGAAATGCTTTCAGCTTTTAGCCATTTAGTATTTTACTAGCTGAGGGTTTGCTGTATATGGACATTACATAGTTAAGTTCCTTTGATTCCTATCTTCTCTAGAGTTCTGAGCATAAATGGATGCTGAAAGGCACATGAAAAACTAAATAAAATTGATTCTCTCCCTCTCTCTTTCTCCCTCTCTCTGCTCCTCTGTCTCTTAAAAAATTTAGCAAAAAAAAAAAAAAAAAGATATTCTACAAGGCAACTTTTTTGCATCCCTTCCAAAGTCATGATCATGGGAGAAGAGACTGTTCTAGATTAAAAGTGACTAAAGATACATAAGAACCAAATACAATACATAAACTTTTTTGGACTCTTACCTTAATAAAAACTGCTAAAAACATTTTGGAGACAATTGGGGAAAATCTGAATGTGAGACATAAAGTGATATGGATATTACATGATACTAAGGAACCAATACTAACTTTCTTAGATGTGATAATGGCATTGTGGTTATGTGTAAGAAATTTCTTATTTTAGGAAATTCATTTTTAGATAAGAAGTGTAATGATTTCTATAACTTTATAACGTGTTTATACACAGATGTGGTCTGCATGTATGCATGCATGTGTATGGAAATATAAAATAAATCCATATTCCTTACCCCCCTTATCCATATCTTTCATATGTTCCAAGACCTCCCAGTGGAAGCCTGAAACTGGATAGTACTGAACTCTCTCTCTATTCCTTCCTGATATATATATATTAGTATTTTTGATTTGATAGTAGATCTTAACAACCTCATTTTTTTTCTTTCCCAATTAAGTTGAGAACTTTCATGCTTTCACTTAAAAGAAAATACTTTGTGGCTTCTGTTTGACATATCTAAGTTTCTAGCATCACTACTTTTGCATTTTGAAGTCCCTATTAAGTAAAATAAGAATAACTTGAACACAAACACTTCAGTACTGCTATGGTTGACCTGATAATTGAGATGGCTACTTAAATGGTCTAAGGGTGGGTCGAATACGCAGCATGGATATGCAGAACAAAAGCATGATTCATGTCCTGGATGGACAGAGCAGGATGGTGCAAGATTTCATCACGCTACTCAGAATAGCGTGCACTCTAAAAACTTATGAATTGCTCATTTCTGTAATTTTCCATTTAATATTTTCAGACCATGGTCGGTGGTGGGTAACTAAAACCACTGAAAGAGAAAACTTAAAGAAGGACACTTGTATGTGGCAAATAGTAACAACTGTTAAATCTGTGTGGAATCTAGGTAGAGATTGCATAGATGTTTATTTTACTGTTCTTTCAACTTTTCTAGATGTTTTAACATCTTCATATTAAGCAATTTAGAAAAATTTTATGCCTTGCCCCTCATTTCCATCCCCATGGCCACTCTCCTCCCACAACTCTTCCTCGCCTCTTGCATAAGCAATTGTGGTGGCTTCCTGAATAATTTCTGTCTTCAGTCTAAATCTGCTGGATAGGAGAAGAGTGAGAGAATAAAAATCAGTTCTCGTTATTTCCCTACCTGCTTCACGCTAGGGGTAGCCTTCCCTCCTCATCACCCCTGTGGTAAAGTGAGTAAGCTCAGCAATCAAGGCTTTCACCTTTGTTCCAAACAACTCTCACAGTAATCCTGTTCAAGATATTCTCCCGCCCCTCATGTACTCTGCCAGGGTCTCAAGCTCAAATAGTAGAGATTATGTGTGGGTCTGGGGTGGACTGGGGAGCAGGAGCTCTCTCTGAAGAGAGTAACGATTAATTGGAAACAGTTAAGTGTAGCCTCTAGAGAATGCAGACCCAGTGTTGCTAAGTCATTATTTCCATGAAGTCAAAAATTGATATTTGCATATCAATTATCCCCCATCTTAAATGAAAATGAGTAATTTAATTTCTTAAAACACTGTGAATGGTGAAAAAAATCATGAATGTCACTGCGAGACTTCTGTAACAATCCATGGATGAATGCTTACTGTTAGGCACTATTAGAGTTTAGATACGGTATCCCCCCAAAATTCATGTGTCAAACAATCAAAAAAGGTTCAGAGGTAGATTTGATTAGAGCTTTAGCTTAATTGGCAGGTTAACTCACTGATATGGATTAACTGGGTTGTAACTATAGGCAGGTAGGATGTGACAAGAGGAGGTGGGTCACTGGGGGGGGCATTACTTTGAGATTTATTTTTTGTCGCTGATGAGCAGAGCTCCATCTCTCTCTCTCCCTCTCTCTCTCTCTCTCTCTCCCTCTCCCTCTCTCTCTCTCTCTCCCTCCTTCCTCTCCTTCCTGTTGCTAGGTCCTGAGATGCTATGCCCTTTTACCATGATGTTCAACCTCAATTTGATCCCAGAGCTATCGAGTGGGCTGTCTATGGATCCTGACCTCTGAAACTCTGAGCCAAATAAACTTTCTCCTCTATGTTGTTCTCATCAGGTCTTTTGGTTGTAGCAATAAAAAAAAAAAAGCTGACTAAAACAGGCACTGGTCTCTGGATCATTATTCCTTCTGCCCTCTTCCTGGGACATTAATTCTTATCAGAGCCCTACACACCTGACTCTCATCCTTGTCTCCTCTGTGTGTGTGTGTGTGTGTGTTTTAAGAATTACTTCTTCCTTTCACTAAATATTCCTGTAAAACTCTAGCTTAAAACCTACTTCTTCCAAGAAGTGTGAGAAATACCATCTGCCTTGATGACTCCTTTATGTTGTGTTATCCACTGATCTGTGTTCTTTTTTGTTGGGTATGGCCTCTACTGGAGTATAGTAGGACTATGATTTTAAGAATAAGATAACATAATAATGAGAATTACTTGAGGGTCTTTGTTAAAAGTAATAGCTTTCCAGGCTCCTGTGGATATTCTGACACAGATGTGCCTTGAGGTGGGGAATTTTTTAACAAATATGACAGCTAATTCTTACCACTGATCAACCCCTTCTTATAAGCTTGGATCTGAGTTCAGAGTGATCAGGGTTTAAAACTGGGCTCTTGTGCTTACTAGCCACGTGTAACCATATACAAGTAGCCAAAGTTTTCTCATCTAGAAAATGGGGATAATTATCACTGTCACAAAGTTGTTCTGGAGCCTAAACTATTCATGTAGAACATCAGCACAGTGTCCAGAACATTCTGAGTGCTCAGTAAATGTTTGACAGTTATGCTTACATTTGCTTGTAATTTCTTGGCTGCATTACTATGATTCAGTTCAGAGTGATGGTTTCCTTGGTTCTGTAGCACCATGGTGATTCAGGACAGGGTGACCCACAAAATTTTACCCCAGCCAAGCACTGTGTTGAAAGCTTGCTAACCTTTGCCAAATTTTCAAAGCCTCAATGAAATATCACCCTTTGTTCACTTTACTTTTACCTGTTATCTCCATTAAATTATAGGAAGGTCTTTGAGGACAGGGACCCTGCCATCTAGTTTGTTATACAGTAGAGCTAGTATCCTGTACAGTGGGGTATCAACAGGGGGCATTTTCTAGTAGAGCATATGTTTATTTCTTATAATTATAGAAATATCATCTCTTAGTTAGGTTATAATAGCTCCTAATGACTCTTGAGGTCTTATATTTTTCCTCTCCTACAAGGCATTCTCTACACAGCAGCCAAAGGGATTTTTTTTAACCATGTAACCAAAGCACGTCATTCCCATTTTAAAAGCTTTCAAACTTTCTCACTGTATTTAGTATAAAATAAAAATTCCTTACTATGGACTTGTTAACAGTCTCTACTCTGGTTGGTCTGTCTGACTCCATCTCCTGAGATTCACTTCCTAGGTTATTATGTTCCAGCAACATGACTTGCTAAGCTTTGGATATGATTTGGTATGGTATGTGCTCCAAAGGATCATGGAAGCTCAGTCCCCAGTGTGACAAGATGAGAGATGTGGAACCTTTAAGAGGTGGGTTCTAGTGAGAGGTCCTTAGATCACTGGAGGAATTTCTTTACAAGAGGTTAAGGTAGCTCTCCTGGGATCCCTGACCTGTCATGAAGTGTTATAAAAGCAAGCCCCACACCTGAATCGCTCTGTGACTTCCCAGTTTCAAGAGACATATTTTCTTCTTGCATGTGCTCCTGCTATTAACTCCTCACCAGAGGCAAAAACAGTGGGGCTGCCTGATGTTAGACTTGGAACAACAGAACTGTGAGATAAAAGAACCCATTTTCTCCATAAAGTTACCCAGCTTTAGGTTTTCATTATAGTAACAACAACTACCACAACAAAAGAGTCCACATACCTCTGTTTCCCCTGCCTGGACCGTCTTTTCCCTGTATCTTCACATGCCATTCAGCCTAGATGTCACTTTCTCAGATGTTGGGGTCTGACCTTTAGCTTTATCAGCTGCCCGGGATCTTGTTGCTGTTTGCATAAGCTCCTTCAGGAGGGGCTGCTAGATTGTACATTGTTAAGCTTGAAAAACAGGGTGTCGACACAGGCTTCAGACGTTTCGAATTGGTATCACCTGCCAATTATTCTAGATCCTACAAAAGGCGCTCGTAGAGGCTTATTGGTCAAACATGTGCCTCCGAAATCCAGGTGTGGCAACGAACGAGCTAATATAGAGAGGCCTCGAGGGGGCGGGGTGAGGCCCTTAAAGAAGAGGCTGCAGCCAGCAGTCGGGGGCTCTCGCCTCTTTTGGGGAGAGAGCTCTCGCACTTTTCTGCTGCTCGTGGTGTCCTGCTCCTTTGGAAGATGAGCTCTTGCCAGCAGCCGAACCTGCCTATGCCTCCATCCTGAACTTCCCAGCTTCCAGAAAGGTGAGAAATTGCTGTCCATGTTTGTTCTGGAGTGCAGTCTTGCAGCGTTGCCTTGACTTGTTTGGGATCACCCAATGTTAGGCATTTTGTCGTAGCAGCACAAACAGAGGAATAGACTAAGACATTTACGTTGCCTTGAAAGAGAGATGTAAAGCATGGATATATAAAAAGAGAAGTGAAGCTTGGATAAAGACCGTTTAGGGTCTCCGGCCTGTGTTTTTTCTCATCCCCAGCCTGTCCCTCAGGTCAGAACCCGGCTGGACCGGGACACTCAGACCTGCCCTCACCTCCACAGTGTTTTCCTTTCACTAGTTCCTATCCCATTATCCTGCTTTATTTTCTTCTTATCACTTTCCTCTGTTCAATACTGCACTTACCAGTAGCTGAAATTAGCATTTTTCTTTCCTGGATACTCCATGAAAGCAGGCATCTTGTCTATCTTATTTCTATGGCATGAGGATAGTACATGTTATTTTGTGGACTTGGTATATGTTTGTCAAATTGATGAATGAACTTTACAGACGAAGAATATCTATAGGGTCCAGTAGATTTTTCAAAGCAAGGCCCTCTTACCAAACAAAATGTTTGATGTTCAATTATTAATTTATTTGATTGGTTCTTTTTTCTTCTTTCTTGATCATTACTAGAATCCTATACATATAAAAAGCTCTTAGCGAACCCTTACCAATAAATGAGTCCTTGTTCTATGAGAGCCACCACCAGGGGGAAATCGATGCTCTGATCAGTAGCTGTGGACTGTTAGAAAAAGCCGGTGGAAGTCGAAGCAGCCCTGACCCCAGGGGACAAAGGCAGGCAGACAAGAGGCTCTGGAAGTTCTTGCAACATACCAGGGTTCTCCTGGGATAGGGAGCAGGGGAGGCAGGGCCATCATTTGGAGAACCAGGGGAAAAATCAGCAAGAGTGGGATCTTCAATGCAGGCCTGGGCCTCAGGGAGACACTTCTTCACCCACAGTAACCCTGGGCCAGTGTAGCACTGCAGAAAGGATGGCAGCGGTGGTGGCTTCACAGGAACATCTCAGGGAGCTGCTGACTTGTGAAGCAATCTCCCACCAAGTTCAAGCCATGAGGGAGCAGGGAAGCGGATAACAATTTCAGTGACAAGCACGTAGCAGCCAGGAGGACATTTGACCTCTCCACTCTCCCAGGCTACAGGAAGGGATATAGTAAATAACAAAACAGACAAAAATCCCTAAGCTGCAGAAATTCATGGACCACTGAGGTAGTTTGTAGGAAGTATTGTATGGGATGAGATGGAGATAGGCAGGTTATCTAGGAGAATCATAATTATTTCCGCTAGAAATAGTAAAGATCCAAACTAGGGTAAGTTCAGAGCATTAGAAGGAACCAAGGCAAGATACACACTAAATATAGAGTCAACCAAGCTCTGCAACTAATTGTGGTGGAACCAGAGATTAGAGAACAAAAGTGACTGTAACTTTGGTCCTCGGAACTAATGCCTTTACAAAAAGAAAAAGAAAATAAGAAAGAAAGAAAAGAAAGGGAGGGAAGAAAGAGTGAAAGAAAGAAAAGAAAGGAAGAAAGAAAGAGAATTCTAGGAACAAAAGTACATTTTGAAGGAAAAAAAACATGCTGACTTTCAACATACCAGGTAAGTTGGGTTAGTGATCACTTAGGTACACAATTTCAGTGGACATCTGGAATTATGAACTGGGATTTGGAAAACAGATGGGGCCTGGAGATATAGGTATATCTCTATGTATATCATAGAAGAGATGAGAAAGGAGACTGTTGACCAAACAGAAAAAGTATTGGACTCTTATGAAGCAAATCTATCCAACAGAATCAGAAGAAGGAGAAGATAGAAAAGGAATAATAAGAAATTTAGGATGAAACTAAGAGCTTTGGAATTTAAATAAGGAAGAGTTTCAAGTAGGACATGATGATCTCAAGTATCCAAGATGAAGAATTTCTGTTTCTGGTGAAGTCATGGGTGTTAGGCCAGCTGGGGGCAGGGCTTCAGTTAGCCCACACTTCACAGCATCATGGCCCCTGGCTGGGGGCGTGCCTTCAGCCAAGACACTGAGGCCATGACTGCTGGCTAAGGGGCAGGGCAAAGGGCAACTTGCCCGCGAAAAGAACAGCCAATTGGGATGCTGGCGGACAAGCTCCAAAAGAGCCACCAGCCAGTCTCTGAAGGACCAACCCCATCTTGAACTCCCAGGTAGCCAGCAAAACCAGCTGCCTGGCGAAGGTTCAACGCCATTTTCCCTGCCTGCCATTCTGGCCTGCTGCTGCTTCCCATGCCCGCCCTCATCATGGTGGCGCAGGTGAAATTGGCCCGAGAGCAACAAATCCCAATAAACATCTCCGCCTGAATTTACACCACTATCATTATCCTTTTTTTCTGATTTTACAATGGGTATAGTCCTTTTGCCACTAATAGCTGTAAAACTGGACAAAACACAGGAAGCAACTGTTTTTGGTCAGTGGAAATCAGGGACTCTGATCCCTGAGAAAAGGGAAACACTTGAGATGAGCCCAGGTCACCTGTCTTTCTTCCTGGAGGCACGGAGAAGTGGAGCCTAAGTCAGTATCAATAGCCTTGCTGAGCAGAGGAGGCACAGATCAGAACTCAAGGCTGCTGAGGTGGTTGGATTTGCTAATCAGGGGAATGAAGAGGAAACAGCTGCACAGACAAAAAAGGCCACAAGCCCTTGCAGGGCCACTATTAGATCTGACTGAATATTAAACTGCTTATTCTTTCATTATTCTGTTTTTGGGTGGGCCTCCAAAACACCTAGAGGAAAACAATTATGGGGGAGCCGTAAGCTGAGCATTTCCAAAGCTGCGCAGAAGTGGAGATGTAGGCGTTCTGAGTAGAGATCCCAAGATTCTCTGGGGTTTGCAGTGAAGACTCAAGAAAGGACACACATTAGTAGAACTACTCTAGCACTAGTGCTTATCCAAGGAGAGCTTTGGAGCTTTAAAACAGCCCTGTGAAGACCATATTACTCCACCAGGAAATTAACAAACTCAACACTCTTTTTGTTTGCCTGTGGATTTCTGGGGATTAAATCTAGGCATGCAGGTCTGGAACAGTGACTCAGCAGTTACAGCCCCTGCCTGGCATGTGTGAGGATGCGGGTTCAAACCCCAGCACCATGTACACAACAGAGTATCAGAACAACAAAAGCCAGGTGAGAAACTAAATAAAATCGATTCTCTCTTTCTCTCACTGTCCCTCTCTTTTTAAAAAAATTTTTTTTCTTTTTAAAATTTTTATTTGATAAACATAGTCTTACAGCTAGGAGGGGTTCATTATCAAACAATCAAGAACAAAAGTGTAATGACAGAACAAGCCAATATTGGTGTCTGACCATGGTTCCCCCAGTCTGGGTTCCCCATGGTTCCATGTTTCACTTTACTTAAGCCCCAAGTTAATTGGACTTCTCATGGAAGTCAGAGGTTCCCCTCCAGTTAGATTCCCCCATACTACCTCCCTCTGGTCACCTTGATGTCCTTCCTATTCCCTTCCCCCCTCCCTAATCCCCTCCCTACGTCCCCCAGGAACCTAAGCACAGTTCCCCATGATCATGTAAGAATTCATACATGTTGAGGTAATTGTTAGGTTAGCCATCTAACATACTGATTCTGCTTATATTCTAGCATCCACAAATGAGAGAAAACATTCAGCCCTTGAGTCTCTGACTTTGGGATACTTCACTTAGCAAAATTTTCTCCATCTCCATCCATTTGGCTGCAAATGCCATAATATCATTTTCTCTAATAGCCAAGTAGTTGTCCCTCTCTCTTAAAAAAAAAAAAATCTGGGGCATGTTAGGCAAGTGCTGTACCACTGTGCTACATCCCCAGCCCTTTGACAGTCTTTAAATCCAAAATAAATCGCATAGCATTTAATGTCCAGCATACAATTAAAAATTGTTATATACATGAAGATGCAGGACTACATCAGATTTTTAAACTCAATCAACAGATAACTGAGGATGACAGAGATGTAAGAATTAGCAAGCACAGACTTTAAAACAGCTCTTATAGGAATAAGAGATGGGTAGGGAGAGAGAGGGCAGAAGGAGAGTGGATGGACACAATCTGTGTATAACACATGTGTGTATGAAAATCTTACAGTGAATCCCATCAGTTTGAACAATGATATATGCTAATAATTATAACTTTAAAAACATCTTTTATGAAATGTTTAAAGT
The DNA here is from genome assembly GCA_004027875.1 of Aplodontia rufa. Taxonomy (NCBI): domain Eukaryota; kingdom Metazoa; phylum Chordata; class Mammalia; order Rodentia; family Aplodontiidae; genus Aplodontia; species Aplodontia rufa. The sequence goes on from PVKS010012573.1 coordinate 50,562, forward strand.
TTTAAAAGAAAATATGGACTCAAGAAAATAGAAAATTTCCCTAAAAAGTGGAAATATGAATAAAACCAACTGGAAACTCTAGAACTAAAATATTCTATACACGAATAGAGAAAAATAATCACTCTACAGGTTTAACAACAAATTGTCCTGGATAAGCCCTAATGCTAGAGTGGAATGCTACAGAAGAAAGAAAATTGTTGAATCTGAAGAAGGGCAACCTAGGGGCTGGAGCGGTGGCTCAGTAGTTACAGTGCTTGCCTAGCAAGAGTGAGAACCTGGGTTTAACCCCACCACCACATGCAGAATTAAGAGTTGGAGCAAAGAAAACCAGCTGAAAAGCTGGATAAAATTGATTCTTCTCTCCTCTCTCACTGTCGCTCTCTCTGTTAAAAAAAAAAAAAAAAAGAAGGGCAATATAAACTCTCTGGGCTGAATCATAGAGAAAAGGCTGGAGATATTGAACAGAGAGCCTCAGTGACTGGTGGGCTAGTATAAGTGATGTAACATCTGTGAAACTGGAGTTCCAGAAGGAGAAGGAAAAGCCTAGGATAGAAAACATATTTGAAGAATAGCTGAAAAGATTCCAAATTTGATGAAAAATATTAACTCATAAATCTAAGAATATCAATGAACCCTCAACAGGATGAAAACAAAACAAAACAGCAGCAATGATAAGAATAACAAAAGACCACTGCTAGGTTCATGATAATAAAACTTTGGAAAACCAAGAATCAAAAAGTCTTGATAGTAGTCAGAGAAAAATAACCCACTTTGTACAAGATTCTAGAAAACAGTAATGTTGACTTTTCAACAAGCCAGAAGACAAGTGATAACATCTTTACAGCTGAAAGAAATAAAACCTGGTTTTATAAATCAAATTTAGAAATAAAAACTGGTTACCCTGGAAAGGGAAATCAAGCGAAAAGCATTTTTTTTTTTTAATGAAGCACAAAAGAAAGAAGGAAAGGGAGGGAGATAAAAAGTAAAGAGAGGCATTGTCAAATAAAAGCTGAAAGAATTTGCCAAGGGTACCTATGCACTATAAGACAAGTTGAAAAAAATTCCTCAGGCTGAAGGAAATGATACCAGACAGAAATTGAGATCAACATTAAAAATGAATACTTCTAGAAGTGGTAAATATGTGGGTAAACAGAAATAACTTTTTCTGTAATCATTTTTAAATGAGTAAGACTTAGATACACAATTGAGTTCTTGGTAGACATTGCAGTACTCTGAGAATCAGGAAATCTGGGGTTTAGTCCACATCTGTGACTTTATATTGGTTTGATCAAGGTTTGATCATAGGCCAAGTAGGATTCTAACACTGAATATTCCTCTCTCACTGGTAAGCATTCAGGAAATAGTTTTTTTTTTTTTATCATTGCTAAATACCTTAAAAGGGCTATCTGCCCAGTGCTTCTCAAATTTTAATATGCATATGAAATTACCTGGGAATTTTGTTAAAAGCAAACCATAATAATAAAGCTTGAGATTTTGGTTAAAAAATAGACAAATAGACCAACAGAATAGACTGAAAATATATCTCTTTGTATCTCTCATTTCTAATTTGTTACTTTTAACCTTTGTACTTGTACTTTATACTTAAAGCATTATGTAAATTGAATAGAGTTGGTTCTTGTCTTTTTATATAGCTTTGTAATCTCTGCTTTTTAACTTAAGTATTTAGTCCAATTACATTTATTATAATTTTGAAGTTGGGTTTATAACTACTATTTTGCTATTTGTTTTCTCTTTTCTATATGTCTTGTCCCATCTGGCTTTTATGCTTTTTGCTTGTTTTGTTGTTCCTTTTTTCTCCTTTCCTTCCTTCATTTGATTTGTTGAGAATTTCTATATATGCCACTTCATCTTCCCCATTGGCTTAAAACCATACTTACATCCTTAATGTAGCATAATCTACTGTGACTTTAAGGAATGTCACAAAATGTGTAGCATAAAAAAAACTTACAAAAGCATACTTCTTTTTCCCAAACTTGTCCAGTACTTGTTCAAAAGAATATACTAATATCATACCTCTATATATGTTAAAATCCCTTGATAAGTTTTATTATTTTTGCTTTAATAAGCAACTGATACTTTAAAAAATTAAAGAAAGTTGGTATAGGAATGAACAATTCTGGAAAACTTCCTTAAATTACTGTCTGGTTACTCTGTTTCCCAAACATAGTATTTAAGGTCCTTAATGTTCCTTACCTGCTGGGTTGGGTGAGGAAATCCTTAAGTGAAGTCACTGCTACTATCCTGATGGCTACTCCTTGGAGTATCTTAAAAATTCACAATGGAGAAAGAGGAGAGCAGGATGCTAGAAAGGGAAAACAGTGACAAGAGCCTGGGAGAATGGGACCGCGCTTGTCTGTTTTTTAAAATGCCACTAAGCTTTCCGTTTCTGTGACGTGTAATTTGAAGACATAGATTCCTTTTCAGAAAGCAAGTTGCAGGAAGTTAGTTCATCCAGGGAGATGCTGATAATTATATTTGAATTGTTGGTACTTCTAGTTCTAGCTCCAGAGAACAACATGCAAATACTAAGGAATGGATCTCCTTAAAATCTCTGAAGGCAGAAAGAAATTTGTTTGCTTTCAAGGTTATTTGCCTAAGGATGATTTTAAAATATATTACATAACTTATTTTTGTAATCACATCCCATTTTGAGGCCTTATTTTCTTGTAGAAAGCAGAGATTGCCTTAAACCTGCAAATGTCATATTTGGATTGAAATTGCATTCAATTTACCATAAGT
>PVKS010012574.1:0-53349 GCA_004027875.1 Aplodontia rufa
AAAAAAAGAATAAAAAAAGGTGAATCAAAAGAGTTTGAGGAATATCTATTTATATATTTGCTAGTGACAAGCAGATAAATTTATATACATAGGTAAGTATATGTGTGAAGAAATCTTGTTTGGGAGAACAATTTAACTATGTGGGATAATGTCAACCAGAAAGGTCAGCTACACAATTCAATATTTGCTCAGAAGCTGAAGTGAGGATTTAGCTCTAAGTAATATGAATACATATTTTGACTTCTTTCAATACCTTAAATTTTTTTGCCACCACATCCTTGCCAAGAAAAATAATTTCAGATTATTATGCTATGCATCCAGTCAATTAAGTGAAATCTTGATCTAAAGAAATACTCATTTTATTTGATTCATTTAGTCACCTTTCAAATTATGTATTGAGGACCATTTATGTCCCAGATGATTTTATAAGTTCTGGGGATGAATGAAACAAAATAAAAGCAATATACACTGTCCATAGACTTTACTTTCTAAGCAGATATATGGGTTTAAATATGTTGGGAGAATGGTGGAGAAGAAAAATACAATGGCTGTGTATTAAGAATGCACGGCTATGGAGAAAAAAAAAGCAGAAAAGTGGTATCAGGTGTGTTTTAGCGGGTGATGTAGAGTAAGCTGTCATGTGTTAAATATATGGGCCAGAGAATGCTGAGAAGAAGATAAACTGGGAAATATCTGAATGGGGTGAAGGAGGCAGCACTGCAGTTATTTATGGGAAAATTTTGTAAGCAATTGGCAAAAGAAATACAAAGGCTCCCAGGCAAAGGTACACCTGGCTCTTAAAATGGCTCAAGTAGATTAAGCAACAGGGAGAACGTTAGGAGAGAGTAAAGAAGTCAGTGCGTGGAGAACAGCACCAACTGCAAAGTGCGAGCCGTAAGGAGGTCTTGGCTGTTACTGAGAAATGGAAGACAACAGTTCTCAGAGTTTCAGTGTATTATGTTATGCTGCATTCTTAAACTTTAAAAACAATTTTGGCAAAAACATGTCTGAGTAATAAAAGAATATGACAATATACATTCAATGCCTCAAGAATATGGTATTACCTTACATTTAGGATTATTTAAAATAACATCGTGATTACTTAGCTTGCTTATAGTAAACACTTATGAATCTTAAAAAGAAATCAGTGGCTGTGTGCTCGTCACAGGCTACATCTCCAAATATTATTCAGCCACATAAAATTTTTTTGGAATTTTAGATGTACCTCAGGGGTAGAGATCATGCCTAATAGGAACAAGGTCCTGTATTCTATCCTCAGTACTCTCCCAAAGATATTTTTGCAGCTGATGAATAAATACATCTAAGTTGCAGACATTACTTATAACTGTGTTATCACCATTTGCAGGAGACAATGTCATAAATGATTTAATTTTTTCTTCAAGCATAGACTGTAAATTCTCAACCATATCACCAATGTGTCATATTTTCAGTGACTACTTCTGTTTAGCATATATACCTTTTTATAAAACTACCATCTGTAATAATGCCATCTGGTCAATTTTTTAAGCTAATTCACAGTAACATAGCAACACCATTTATTTTATATTCATTCAAAAATTAAATTGTGGAGATTCTAGTCCTTACTTCAGTTCACTAAAATGCTTATGAATGTTTTTATAGATACATGATAATCTTCAGTTTTAAAACTATACACATTTGCCAGGCACAGTGGCTCATGCATGTGATCCCAGCAGCTCAGAAGGATGAGACAGGAGGATAGCAAGTTCAAAGCTAGTCTTGGCAACTTTAGTGATGCCCTGAGCAACTTAGAGAGACCCTGTCTCAAAATTTAAAACAAAAACAAAACAAAACCATCCTAGGGATATGGCGAGGTTGTTAAGCAAACCAAGTTCAATCCCTGGTACTGAAAAAAAAAAATCACAAAAGTAACCATGAGACTTCCTATTGAACCTGTTCAATAACCGTTTTGTGAGCACTATACACATGTAGGAAAATTATTTACTTTCATTTAAATATAGTCTTTCACTTTTCTTGAAACAAACTTTCCTTCTTATGACCACTTTGAAAAACACACAATTACAAAATCTCTCACTCCACTAAAAAAAAAAAAAAAAAAGGCACAAGCCTGATGATGCATGGTAACTAATAGTGGGGTTAGGATCAGAAAGACAAAACCCAGGGGCACAGAAAGGACAGTGGTGATCTGGAATGTGTACGCCCATAAAGAGCAGAGGCTACTACTTCATTCTTGACAGTGGCTTTCATGTAGGAATGCAAGTTTCATTCACCAAATCATCCCCTTTACCAAAATTCAAAATACCTGTATAAAGTATTTGTATTGTTAGGTGAAGATTTCCAGTTTTTAAATATGTAAATCAATCATTTTCAAAACATTGTGCACGCTAAACCACATCCAAAAGTGAGGTTTTTAGCTGACTGGAAACCACCTTGTGACCGCCACTCTAAAATAGAAGTTTCAACGTTCTTGTGATTAAAGATGGTAGAGGCAATGTTGAAAAACAAAAAAAATATAAAACAAAAATAAAAAAAAAGTCACCCAGAGGAAAATCTCCCAGAAGTGAAGAAACACATTGTTAATAGCTAAGAAAGCCTGCATTTTGGGAGCAAAATAAGAAAAATAATAACAAAAACAAAATCCACATGAAAAAAATAGAACTAATATGAATCAAAATATTAAACAGCTGAAAAGCTTTCAGGGAGAATAGGGAATAGATATTTACATATTAAAAAATGATTATCAGTGAACCACAAAGTTGCCCTTGAAAATAATGTAAATAAGAAGACAAGAAATGAAATCTTAAAATTTTAAGAGTAAACAGATTTAAATATAGTCTTGTGAACACAGCAAAAGTATTCATTATTTTCAGACAGGGTACTCAGAACAATTACCACAAGTTGATTAATTCTAAAGGCTAAACTATTGGATATTATCTAACAAAAAAGTTAATTATAAAAGGGTGCTACAAGAATTTTGTAAACATTCTTTACCAATAAGTTTGTATATAAAAGTTGAATACAGGGGCTAGAGCAGTGGCTTGGCGGTTACAGAGCTTGCCCAGCGTGCACAAGTACACGGGTTCAAAACCAGCACCCATGTATACAACTGAGTGTCTGAGCAGCGAAGGCCATGTGAAAAACTCCATAAAAATTGATTCTCTCTGTCTCTCTGTCTGTCTCTCTCTAACTGTCCTTCTCTCTTTAAAAAAAAAAATTGAGTGCAAAAAACAAAATTACTTAAACCATAATCTGTTACTTAATTTACAAATAAGATGATCCTAAAATTGACATTAACTAAGCATATTTTTCCTTGAACATTTAGAGAAGGGTATAATATAATTTTTCAAAATATTGTTAACATAATAAACTTTATTGTTCTGCATTAAATATTTACAAATATCCCAATAGCTGAAAAAATTATAATAGTTTTGAATACAAGAGACAAAATTTATTAAGCAGAATAGAAAACTAAATCAAAATATGAAAGAACAGAAACAGAATTCATATCAGTACCAAAATAAACTATTCAACAATATGGTTGAGATAATTGAAATCAATCTCTCTAAAAAGAAAAGTTAAATTCCTATGCTATCACATGGAAAAATATGTATAGCAAATGGATTAAAAGCCTATATATGATAAAAACTTGACAAATTATATTAGAATGTATTATGAGAAACTATCTTTATGAATATGGAGTTGAAGAGCACTTCAGCTAAAATACAATGGGTTCTCAAATAGATATTTGTATATAAATATTCATACCAGCAATATTCAAAACAGCCTAAGAGTGGAAACAACACAAATGTCAATAATTGGATGGATAGATAGGCGAAATGTTGCATACACATGCAACGGGATCTTCACTAAGCCATAAAGCTATAAACTACAGAAACGTTCTACAATTTGGATGAACCTTGAAATGTTACAGTATGTGAAAGAAGGCAAACACAAAAGATAAATATTACAATGATCTATTCATACCTAGAATTGATGAAGACAGAAAACAAATTAATTCTAAACAGAAAGCAAATAATATAGAATATATTATTACAATTAATAATCTGTTCTATATTATTATATTACTATAATATAATAAATTTATTAATATAAATAATGTATATTATTTTTCTATAATATAGAATATGTTATAGAAAAAATAATAGAAGCAAGTCATATTCAGTTTCAAATAATAATCAAGAACAATTTTAGGAGGAAAATTTTATTTGGGTGATCATGGTTTCAGAGATTGCAGTAGACAGAAGGCTGGCTCCATTCCTTGGGGCTTGGGGTGAGACTTAACATCTTGGCAAAGAGTGTGGCAGCAGGAAGTGCTCAAGGTTTTGCCAGGAAGTAGAGAGAGACTCCACATCAGATCCAAAATATACAACTGAAGGCATGCTACCAATTACCCACCTACTCCATCCACAACCTGCCTGCCTTTAGTTGCCAATTAACCCCTATCAGAGGATTAACCCACCAATTGGGTTAAAGCTCTCATAACTCAATCATTTCATTTCAGCCTTTGCATTATCTCACATATTGAGGTTTCTGGGGACACCTTTCAACCAAATTAAAATATTCCACTTCTGGTCCCCAAAAGCTCATGATAATCTCACAATGCAAAATACATTTAGTCTATTTCCAAGAATCCCCATAGTCTCAAAAGTTCCAAGATTGCCCAAAAGTTTAAATGCAAAGTGTCCACTGAGATTCAAAGCTAACTCTCAGTGTGAGCTCCTGTATAACTCAAAGGAAGTTGTATATGTCCCATACACAAGTGCATATAGTCAATATTTCCATTCATAAAAATAGGGACATAGAAAGAACCTGGGACTAGAGCAAGTCCAAAATCCAGCTGGGCAAACATGGCTGGTAGTCCCATCTCTGGCATCCAAAGCACATGGTATTCTGATATTCACTACAAAAAGCTTGTTTAGCTCCGCCTCTATGGGCCTGCTGGTTGCAGCAGTCCTTTCTGTTTGTTTTTCTGTGTTCAATTCCTATAGCTTTCCTCTGCGGAGGTCCCATGGTAGTGGTATTTCTTAATCTATACGGTCTCTGCTGTGGATTTGGCTTCCTCCTCACATTTCTATGCAGCACCCTCTCAGGGGCTACCCACAGAGACACAGACCCTAGGCACCTTGATTGGCCTCCCAGGCCTTCCATTGAAATTTCCTTAGCCCCTGTTTTACCCCCATATTTCAAGTCTAAAGTTTTCAAATCTTTCTGCTTTGCTTTTCTGGTTCTGAATATCAAAATAAATCTGACTAAAAGCTGCTTGCAATTTTCATGCCAAAACCTGAATGCTATGAGGTCTAGAAATTACTTCCACCTGATTAAGAAATTCATTATTTTTAAAATCAGTTTTACAGAAAATCTCAGGACACAGGCAAAATGTAAACAACTTACTAGCCAGAATGTAAGATGAATGGCCTCTAGTACAATTTCCAAAGGAGTCCTTTTCTTCTACAACTTCTTGAGCCCTGTCTTCACTGTCCACAGTCTTGTAGAAATTCTGGTCTCCTAGCTCCCACAAGAAACACCCATTAAGCTCTTCTTACAACAATCTAAAACTTTTCCAGCTTGCATTGATCAACTTTCCAAAATTCCTTCCACAATTTCCAAAATCTCCAAAGCTTCTAAATAACATGGTCAGGCTAATCATAGCAACGACTCCACTTCTTGGTACCAATTTCTGTTTTAATCAGGTTTTGTGCTGCTATGACTAAAAGATTCGACAAGAACAATTTTAGGAGGAAAAGTTTATTTAGGAGCTTGTGTTAAGAGGTCCCAGTCAACAGAAGGCTGGTTCCATTATTTGGGGCTCAGAGTGAGGCTGAACATCATGGCAGAACAGTGTGGCAGAGGGAAGTGGCTCAAGGCATTGCCAGGAAGCTGAGAGAGAGACTCCATGCCAGATACCAAATATATGCCCAAAGGCATCACCCAAAGACCCACCTACTCTAGCCACACCCTGCATGCCTTCAGCTGCCAGTTAGTCCCTATCTGTGGATTACCTCCCTGATTGGGTTAAGACTTTCATAACCCAATCATTTTCACCTCAGCTTTTGCACTGTCTCACATTTTGAGCTTATGGGGTACTAGTTTTATCCAAACCATAACACAGGGGTTTCTTTTGGGTTGTATATATGTTTTAAAATTAGAGGGGTTGATCACAAATCATTATGAATATACTAAATACAACAACTTGTACAATTTATGACATAAATTTCACATCAACAAAGAGATAAAAACCACACACATGTGCACGTGCATATGTGGGAAATGAAGTAGCTTTAAAAATAATGAGGAAGACAGCTAACCATCAATGAAAATACTTTTAAAATGGAAATTACCTTCATGAGAAATATATATTAGTTACATAAACTATGAAAATTTACTGAATTACATAAAGGAACGCATACAAAATTGAAGACACTGCAGAATTATAGTTATTAAAACTAAACATTCAAATTTTCCTTCTCCATATTTATTTACATCTAATGCAATTCAAATTGAAATGACAATTTAATGATGTGATTATGTCTTCATACAGAGAAAATAAGTGGAAATCTAGAGAAGGAAATAGCTTTGTGGAAGTCATGGGGTAGTAGAAAGAAAAGATGAATATCAAAGTTCTGGTAGTCTTATACATAAATGTAAATGCTATAAATAGATAAATGTCCAGGAACAAGAATAGTATCAAGACAAAATAAGCAAAAACATTTTAAAATATATATATATATATTAAAATATATAAATATAAAATATATGTGTGTGTGATATTCAGAATCATTGAGGACTATTATAACTAAAATAAAAAATGGAAAATTAGTTTTGGTAAAGAAAAATGTATGGGGCCAGAGCACTGGCTCAGCGGTTACAGCACTTGCCCGGCATGCGTGAGTATGCAAGTTCGAACCCCAGCCCCATGTACACAACATCTCAGAGCAATGAAAGTCACATGAAAAACTAAAATAAAATTGATTCTCTCTTTCTCTCTCTTACTGTCCCTCTGTCTTAAAAAAGAAAAGAAAAATATATGAATGGGCCAAATTTTTAGCTTTTTCCTCTCCCAAAATTTTACAAATAACTTTAAAAGTTAAAGTAAGAAATTTAATCTCTTAAAAATAAAAAAATTAATTTAGAAAAGCATGATTTTTATCTAAAAAATTAGGCATCTAAATTTCAAAACAAAATAAGAACCATGAGGAAACAGGCATAAGAATTAAAAACATTGTTACAATTTTTTGTCCTGCAAAATTTCATTAAGTATTAAAACCTATATTCCAAAAATGTGCTGATTTTTTACCAAGAATCATTCCAAATTAAGAAGAAAAAATTTACTAGAAAATTTTTAAAAAGTTACTATCTAAGCATTTACAAAATAAATACAAATGACCAATGAACATGCAAAATATTCAACTTTATTTCTAACAAAAGTAGAAAAACATAAATATTAACACATGGTGAAATACCTATTAAATTAAAAGTGTTATTGCTATAATATCAGAAAGATTTCAAAATGTTTTGAAATCTCATACTTCCTTTATTTTAGAGAAAAGCTGGCAGTTTATAAATTTAGAAGACATCTAACTGCTGCCTGAGAGTTGCGTTTTTTAAAAAAATAATCATACACATGGTTATTTATATGTTGTATATGTGTGTTTGAGCACAAAAATTTGTCTGCAGGTATATTTATCAAATCACATTGATATTAGCAAGAACTTGGAAACTAGCCTAATGTCTAGCATTTGGAAATTATTTGAGTACATCATGGAGTATCATATATTTTAATATAATGCAGTCGTGGAAAATCAGAGCACTGAATAATTGCTTAAATTAGGAAATATCTGTGATATACTCTGAAAGGTAGTGGGGTAGAAGGAGATTGCATGAGAGCATGAACAATTTTTATTGGAGGAGCAATCTCAATGTCCTTCCAGACTTCCTTCCAAAACTTTATAAATAGAACATTCTCCCCCTTTTAAAGTGGCTTTATCCCTTCTCTACGCTATCTACTATATACTCTTCCTTAGAGAAAAGAAGCAGCTCATCAGATTAGTGGGTTGAAGAAAGGTTCCTGTTTCTTTTCAAACCTGCCTGCTGTCCTGTCCTCCAAGATATCTACCATCTGTGTTCTGCCTGTGATTAGAAGTATAATTCATAATAATGTGAAATAGGAAGTTTTATTTTATTTTAACCAGAAGTCAAGATGTAGTCTACAATTGGAGTTTTCAGTAATAATCCTGACTACTTAACTTCCCTGTTCCAAATTTGTAAGTCATTTCACAGTGGAGAACAAACCCAATGGGAAACTGGAATGTTATTATTTTTATCTACAAATTTTGATAATATTAAATATAAACCAAATATTATAAACCAAATATTAAATATAATATTAAATATAATATTAGTTTATATTTAATTAAATATTAAATATAAACCAAAAGTTATAAAAACTATAAATATGAACAATTCTGGATACCATGTGTTATTGTGATTTCTTCTTTGTAATTTTTTGTATCCCACATATTTTCAATTAGTATGTATTATATTTCTAAACAAAAACAATCTCTTTAAAATTGAAGAAGGTAGACAAATATTAAATCGTTGAACATAAGATTTTTTGACTTTAAAAGAATTGGACAAATAAGAAAATATATCTTTTTTAATTTTTATATATCCTTAAATATTTTGCATGACAAAAATGGAGGAATTATCAATAGTGAATTGGTAAAAATGTGGTATTGCTTGTCATATTAGATATTACTGTGTGCACAATATTTAAAAATTTATTAAAATTTATCCAAAAATAGTAAGATTTCTATATATATACATGAGCAATGGATATAAACAGACTATTCTACAAAGTAGTGTACAAGGAAGAAATGACCAAACTCAATATTAACCTCTGAAATCTAAGTATCTTAGAATCACCCAGGGGTCAGGCACAACATAATCTAATACATGAACTCATTGTAACTGTTAATAATGCCATCACTTTGAGTTGCATGTACTCTTGCTAGTTCATGTCTGAAAACTTTCAAAAAGATTACTCTCTGTTTCTGCTTTGAAATGAAATGTTAATTTTTCCCAGAAATACTCAGAAACAAAACAAACAGGGAATTAACTTGCAGCAAACACAGTCATTGGAGGGAGTGCTGTGGTCCACATTGTCTCTCCTCTTCCCATAGGCTAGCCCTTGTTTATGGTGTAGTAATAGATGTCTAAGAGATGAAGAAGAAATGCACAGTTCTCTTGAGGACTAGGGTACCAACTGGTACACTGTCATTTCTATCACATTTTGTTAACTCAAGCAAGTGACCAGGTCAAGTCAATCACAAGAGCTGGGGAAGGAGACCCCTTCCTTTGTTAGGAAGAATTGAAATGTCACAGGATGAGGAGTATGAGAAAGGAGAACAACGGAGTGTAGGATCTATCTCATCAAGAAATCTGCTCAATATCCATACCAATATCACAATCAAGTGAGTTAACGGATGCAAATATGAGGCTTGAGTCTTATTCCACAGGGAATTCTACAAAACTCACAATTATGCTATCAGTGGTAAAATTGCTAAACAGTTCTAATTTTAAGAGAACAGATAACAATTGTCTGTGTCCAGAAATTTCTAGGAACTCTTTCAATATATATAAAAATGTAAATTTTTATGAGACCCTACACTTCATTGTGTGTGAGAATCATCTGAAGAAGTTCTCCAGACCCCAGGGTTTGCATGTGAATAGTACAATCTAGAAATCTACATTTGGAACTAAATCCTGCTTGTGCACTAGAGAGATTTCTCTTAAATTTATTATTAAAATAACTACTGTATAATGCTTTAATTATGATTCATTTATAATAAAATCTAAAAACAATCAATGGGGAAATTTTGATCCCTTTTACTGATTTTTTTCCAAAAAAAGACAGTATTTTAAAATGGTCTAAAATACTGACAGGAAAAATTTAGATCAGTTTTAGATTTATTTTCCAATTTGGGGGCAAAAGAGATTGTAAAAGAGTAAAAATAGACTGTTTCTTTTGTTTTGTTTTTAAAAATCATCTGTATAAATGATTGCAATGTGTATAGATCCAGGGAGGTTCACCTCATGGTAGTCCATGTATTTAAGATGCTCCATTGTCTGCATACTCCGTGGTGTGTGTAGTCATGTGGTAAATATGATGGTGTTATGTATTTTTTAGATTTTTGAAATTTTCTTATTTTTTTTAAAAATTAGTGGTTACTAAAGAGTAAAAATCTTGAGAGCTCTCAACACATACACACGCACATACACAAAAAGTTGCTATGTGAAATAATGAATAGGCTAATTAGTATGATCATGGTAATCATTTCACAGTATATACACATATCAAATCATTGTGTATCTTAAATATATATATATAATTTTTATTTATAAATCATATTTCAATAAAGCTGTACAAAATTAGTAGTACCTAAAAATCTCAAATTTATTGGCAGAAGTATATGAAATTGCTGAAAATTAATCATTTGGGACCTATAACAACAGCAATTTCATATGATTCAATTCAATAAATAATGAGGAAAAATTCGTCTTATCCATTTCCTGATATTCCATATAACTTTTTTCCTCTGAACTTTAAGAAAACAAAAGGGATTTGCTCAAGAATCAGTCACATTCTGTCTCCAACCTTTTACTTAACTTACTTGATACATAAATATGTATTACAACTAAATATAAACTGCATTCAACACTGAAGACACAGTCTTACTTAAATACAGAGCTAGCAAATGCTGTCTGACCAGAAACCTGTTGGCCAGTGCCACTATGCCTTCAGCTTGATTGCTGTTGTTTAATTTCTTCCATATGTGTTACAGAGAACAGACATACAACATTTCTCAATACTTGGTTAGTCTGTCATTAATACTAATACATTCTGATTATTTGCAAGCTGTAAAGTATTCTCTTTCCTTAATGGCCTTTTAATTTCTCCTTCTGTGTTTTTCCCTGCTGCTTCCTTTTCCTGGAGCTCACATCAGTGTACTAAGCACTCCGTATGTACAAGGTGCTATGCAAGGTAATGAGAATAGTACATTGAGCAAGGTAGACATCACTGTTCCACCCGAGCTGACATATGGTTGCCTGAACTGTTGGCACTTCCTGCTTTCACTGGCTGAGCTCCTGATGTGGTCTAACATTCATTCCTCTACTAAGGTGAGCCCCTGGAAGAAAAACTTTAATTGTGTTCACTCAATTTTCCTCTCTACTGTGAAATCACTGAGGATTTTCTGTGAGCCTTTTCTATATTTCTCCTTAAAACACACCCACACATTAAAATACTTCAATTTACCCCATAAAAATGTAAAATTCTTACTTGTTAATCAAAATCTTAAAAAATGTTCAAGGATAGAGATAATAACTTCCATGATTTGATCATAAAAATTTTTATGTATGTGTTGAATGATCACATTATACCCCATAAATTAGTACCATTGAAAATGTCTTTTAATTTGAAAAAAAATAAATTGTATTCTCTGTTTACACATTGTCCTCACATCAATCACTCAGGACTTAACAACACACATGAACACTAACTCTAATCAAAGGGGCTGGATCTATACCTGCTTATAAGAAATGCCACAAATAAGGAAGGGAGGGAAGGTCCCCTGGTGAAGTGTCTCAGGGAGAAGGCTCATGCTACTATAATGAGCATCCTGAATCCCAGAACCACCCAGAGATTGTTGAAGCACTGATTTCTGGGCCCCTCCTGTATTTCCAACTCAATAGGCTTGGAAAAGAACTGAGAACTTGCATTTCTGTTTCACTTTGTATGGTAACCACATCTTAAGGACCTCCTGAAACTACTGCAAAAAAGAAAGAATTGGTCCATCTGCACTGTAACTGAAGAGAAACTTTTAACTTTCATTTTTATTACAGATCATTTTCTTAAAATCATTTTTCTCTAAGTATATAAACAACCAAGCAAGCCACTCAGTACAATGAATTAAAATCAGTAGAGTTCAGGGTCTTTTTTTTTTTAACAATAAAATAGTATGTGAAGTTAGTTTTTGTTTTATTTGGTTGTTATAAACTTTTCCAAAGATTGCTCTCTTACAGTTACAATTTAAGATTTTTTTCTATTCTTTTTCTGTATAAATTGAGGAAACATGATACAATGTGTTAAACAATAACAAATTTACTATTTTAGTATTAAGTATGCAGCATTACATGATGCTTTTAGACATGGCATAGGATGATATGATAATCACATCATCCTGGAGCAGGCCAAAACTCAACAAAACGGATAATATTGTTGGTAATGGGATACAAGATTTGTGTTCAATTGACTGATAATCTACTTTCTCATTTTTGTCATAGAAATTTGTTTTTAGATTGAGAAATTGAGGTAAAGTTTTATAGTTCATAAGCATCTTTCTACTCAGTAGACCATTTTCAAGAATAGTCTAAAATTTTAAATAATTTTAATAGTCATGAGGTCTTTTCCTGAATAAATATGTTATTTTAAAATTTTTATATGTATATGCTTTATTTATGTATGTGTATGTTTATATATGTATATATACACATGTATTTAATAAATATATATAATAAATATATATACACATATATAATGAATATATACATATATACAATATAATGAATATATATACATATATACAATATAATAAATATATACATATATAATATACAATAAATATATACATAAATATAATAAATACATATACTTATATATAATATATATATACATATATATAAAACAAAATGAAGTAGGAAGGTCATTTCCAATGTGGCTTCTGACACTGAATACATTAATAATAATTTTGCCAAAATGGGGCTGTGGTAGATATAAGGGAAGTTCAACTTGTTGTACTTTTATCATTGAATGGAAGATGAGGAATCTTTGATTTTTTAGTGGCTGTAGGATCTCCCTATTCCAATGCAAGAAATGGCAGCTGTGCTGTTCTCAGTTTCCTGAAGTAAAATTTACCAGTAGAATTTAGACAGGGTAGATATAAATCCTTGGTAGTTGGCTGACTAGATGTATAAGGAAATGCAAAGTGACAAGGAAAAAATTACAATCTCTT
The DNA here is from genome assembly GCA_004027875.1 of Aplodontia rufa. Classification (NCBI taxonomy): domain Eukaryota; kingdom Metazoa; phylum Chordata; class Mammalia; order Rodentia; family Aplodontiidae; genus Aplodontia; species Aplodontia rufa. The sequence goes on from PVKS010012574.1 coordinate 13,092, forward strand.
TGTTATTTTTAAGCAGTTCTATAACAGTTAATAATGAAGTAAGAAATGGGCCAAGCTTGAATTCTGTTTGAACTACAGCTTCTGGTCTCCAGGCACCAACTGTAAGAATGTGTCAGAGAAGAATGTGATGCTAGGTCAAGTATAGTTTCTTGCTGGCCTGAGGCAGAACTGCTACCTATTTCCCATTTCCACCTGGGACAGTTACATTGAAACATCAGATGGTGAAGAAGACCGTAAAGACCAAGTAAACAGGGAAAAACAAAGGGAAGAATCAAAGAGAGTAAATATCTTTAAATATTTAAGAAATGAAGTGAATAAACTAAACAATGATGAAGGGGGAATACAAGGGCAAGAGAAGGGGGAAAATCAAGGAATTCATCCCTTTTGGATGAAAATCTTTACGCATTTATTTTAAAATAAAGCAGACATTGATAAGGCTGAAATAAATATCTTAATTCAACACTCTCAGAAGTTGAATGAACCAACAGGAAACCCTGGTGATCATCCAACATTAAAGGGCCATAAACAAATTTTCTTTCACCCTATCTTTGAGGAATTTAGGAAACTAGGACTTTGGATCTTCGAGGTGATGATTCCACAAGCAATATAATAATCACATGGATTTACCTTCTAGAGATCTGAAGTCTTTTAAAGGTGAGTGGGTAAAATGGTCAGGGGGTGGAGAAAAGATGTTACTGGGACTCCTTGTCATGGGAGACCCAAGAACTATGATACTGAATTCATTGGATACCAAAACATGGACTACTATTAAACTGAGAGTATATAGAAATTCAAGAGTTGAAATTAAGGTTAAACTTTAGATGAGTACTGGAATATATGTAGAGATTTTATAACAAGGGGTAATATCTCCTTTTCCTGAATATTGTGTAGACTTGAGGATGATGGTGAGGATGAATATAATATGTTGTGTCTGATTGGGAAATATTTCCTTTATGTATTATTATAAAAATGAAGGCATGTAAGTCTATACTTCAGTCCATATTAATTTATATAATAAAAGAAAATCAATAAGATCATCTGAGCCTACATGTCATTAATTTCAAACAGTATAGAAATCAAGCTAAAGTGCTGTTAATGACAAATTATCAGTGGAATTATCTGTGGGGAACATAGATAGACATTATTACAAAATCCTATTATCACCACCCAACCATAACTAGAATTCAGATCAAAAAAGTATTCATTTCAGAGACAATTAGTAGCTGGATATTGATTTTTTTTAAGACAGAGGGACAGTGAGAGAGAGTGAGAGAAAGAGAAAGGAAGAAACAATTTTTACTTAGTTTTTCTAACTTATGGCTTTCGTTGCTCCGAAACTTCGTTGTGTACATGGTGCTGGGGTTTGAACTCACAGAGTCACGTATGCTGGGCAAGCACCGCAACCACCAAGCCACCACTCTAGCTCCTGGATATTGATCTTTGATAGGCATTACCCATATGGTTGTAGGACATAAAATAATCTTAAAGATTAAATACCCATAGTATTATGAATAGTGTTAGAGAAATGCTTTAGTAGAGAGGTAATGCCCAGAAGAGAGCTAATGGAAAATTGAAGGAGAAATACTAGGATGAATAAAAATATGTTTATACTTGCTTTAATTGATTAATTGATTGATCCATTGATCCAAAGACTTTCTCAATATGCCTCGGATATTTCTCTTCAATCTTCTGAAGTAAGTATACAGAACACAAAGAATAGAGTCAAAATGCCCATGTTTAGCAGGAGATAGGCTTTCCTCCACAATATTGAAAACATGTACATTGATGAAATGTTGATGGACAAAAGTGAAAAATTTCAAAGAAATCTGGGATCCATTGAGAAGAGGGAACTCCCACTGTGTTCATTTACTTTCACAAATATCTCATGTAGCTATTGGATTCAGTTCATTTATGTAGTCCTCCATAGTGTCCTTGACTTAGATATTTTGCAGGAAAAAAAATTCTTTTCAAATCCCCTGTGTGCTTTTCATAGTGTGCAAGGACTTATTAATGGAAAAGTAAATTCTGAAAGCAGTTCTGGGGCCTGGACAGAAGCCTACACTAGGAGCCAAAGGCAGCTTTATTCCTCAGCATGCCTAAATATACCTGTGTGGATTGAAAAAGTTGTCATTGAATTACTGCTCATGCAGAAGAGAGAAAATTAAATGGGAGGCTATTTAAAGAAAATTACAACTAATAGAAACATCAGATTTACAAAGTCACTGCTCTGCTTCAGAAATCCTTTAGTGTCTCTTAAGTCTTAAAGCACAGACCCCCTAATGGATTTGGATATGTTTCAATTTCAATTTCCATATCCTTGCTGCTTTGCTGGAGGGATAGAGAAATGGTTATCTGTAAAAGTTGTTTTCTTCTCCCTATAAATCATGACCCTAATATCCAGTGGTATAAATAAAGCTATGTAATCAGTAAAAAATTGTTTACAACACTCCATAATAATATTGTTCTCGCCCCTTGTCATAAAGAAAGGAAAAATTATACTCAAACCTCAAACTTAACATGTTAGAGTAAGAAAATCAATGAGGGCATTTAAAAAAAAAATTTTCACAAAGCATCCTGAGACCCAATAGTTGATTCTGAATTTTATAGAGTGTTTAGACTTTTTTCAGGATAAATCATGTCAAGATAAATGCAACCTATTTTTTCTCTGTCATTTCAGTATCAATTTTTTCTATAAAGAGATAGTTTCTATCAAATGCATTATGTCCAAGAAATATGCTCCAAATGCTGTGAATCATCTTCAATGACAAGTATATTTTCAGTCAAAACCACTACTAAAGGTTAAGTGAAAATCAAGCCAGTTGCCTAAAAACATAGCTGATTTGCTTTAAAATTATCAGGAATTGGGCAGATGACTACCATAAGAGACCCAGGGGAGCACACCACATAGTAGATCTTTGGTTCGGTGACATATTCCGCTCCCACCTCTCACTTTCTCAATGTGTTACCTAGAGCATGTGCCATTCTTTCTCTGAGTCTCAGTTTCCTTATCTGATAGAATCATTGTGAATTGTAAACAAGATAATGAATGAGAAGCATTTAAGTACCACACTGCCATGAAGAATAAATTCAATAAAAGTTACTTATTGGATTAGTGTTAATGCTGGTGCTGTTGATGTGTTTTAAAAATTACATGCTTAAACTATATCTTCTAGTAGTCCTAAATAGATATTGCTAGAAGTACTTACTTAGGAGAGTTAAGTACTAAATTTTATTATCACTATGTAAGTTTTTACCATATTGTCTCTGAAAGTTTCTGACTGAAGGATTCAGAGGTACTAAACCTGAAAAACCATATCAAAAGAAGAACAAGGAGAAAAGGAGGATACAGACCAGAAGGAAAGGCAGAAAACATACAGGTCATAGGAGAAGCAGAAGTCCAGGGAGGTCCCAGCTGGCTGGAGTCCTTTGTGCTGTTTTAGGTTATGTGATGGGAGAGAGTGTATGCTGAAAGAAAGAAAAACAGAAAAGCCAACAGAGTACTGTTCTGCCAAGCATTGAACTCGGAGGCTTCTCAGAATACTAGTTCATTGCTAAAGCTGTCGAGACCTAGTGATTCCACAGACAAACTTCTGATGAGATCTTACTCTGTACCCAAAACTAGACTAGGTTCTTTCCCCCCAAGAACCTACCACATAGCAACGTGGTTCTCCTTGACCTCCATGAATGTTGAGAGGGTGAGTATATAAAAATCAAAAAGGAAAAGCAAATGAGTTGTCCTGAAAATGAAATCCGCCAGTAGGTGATGATGGTTCTCAGCAGGGTGAAATTATTAGGGGAAAGCAGGCTGCCCTACCCCTTCTCACAGCACCATCACTCATTTTAATTGCCGGCTTGCTTGTCCATCTACCACACTGGGCTCTGAGTCCCTGGAGGGCCCAGTCTGTGCTTGTTCAACATGAATTCTCAACCTGGAATAGCATGTGACTGTTCAAAAATCTTTGCATTGTTTGCATAACTGAATTATCCTTTAGTTTTATTGGATTAGCCTCATTCTGACAAAACAGGGTTAATTTCCTTAACTAGGTTGGGAAAAAGTCACAAACATTAAAATGATAGTAAATATTAGTGGGATGGTCAAGAATGATATGAATAGGGAGGAAAGTATTAATATTTCACCAACATAAACTGGAAGAAATCTATAGGTGAATAAGGAATAAGGAAACCCATGAAATCTGAAAAGAGAGAATTGTCACCTTGAAATTGAAATATGAGAGTAACTGTGTAGGATGTGTATGCTCATTTATAATGCAAAGCAATATAGAAGAACATGCTCGAACTTCTTTCTCACCGGTTGTGTAATTAAAACAAATGAGTTTCCATTCACACTAATCCTGCCAGAGTTATTTCACAAGGTTCTATTTAGAAGAGAAATGGCTATGTTAATGTTTTTCAAGCACTAAAAGATATGAAAGAAGCATGCTTGCTTTCCCCAGTGATGACTGTTTCCTTAATAAAGGACCAAGGTTAAGTTAAACAAAAGACAAAAGAAGAAAGAGAAAAGACAAAGAATTGAACAGAGTTCTAATTTTAAAAATCATTTGTCAAGTATACTATCATTTCAACACCAATGTGCACACGTGGTTGGTGACCCATAAAAGGGAAAGAAGAACATCCTTCCCCTTCCCCACCAGCTGAGAATGCACTCATTATGGCAACTGTCCTTTTTTTTTTTTTAATCAATCCTCTAGAAGCTTCGATTTCTACAAAGCTCTTGTTCAAATACAAAAGCACAAGGGGTCCCAGAAGAATCTGAGACTTCTCAGGAAAGAATATCAAGAGAATGTGTTAAAAGAAATAAAGCCACAGGCCATAAATTCCAAAAACACCAAGCAGACCACTAAGGAATCAAGACTTGTGAGATTTATTAAGAGGATGACTCTAACTGGAAGTCAGGTGTGTACCCATCCTGCTTTTCTTTAACTTACTCAACAAATGAAAAAAAATTTAACCGAACAGCAAGCAATAACAAGTTTTAATAACATGGCACTCAAGGATAATTGCTTTTTGTTAATACTCAAAAACATGAAATATGAACATTTTAACATTCCTCAAGAAGCTGGAGTACAGAAGGCAAGTCGCTGGAGGAAGCTGAGATTGAGGCCCTGCCCTGATCCATCCTAGGAGCTTGCTATTTGTTATTTTTCGGGCACTTCATTCCAGAAGGGAAGACTATATGCAGTGGAATGCTAATGAATGCAAATGCTGCAAGACCATAAAACAATGCTTTGCTCAGACATCACAAGATAATTCCTAAAGGAGAAAGCAGATACAAAAGATAAATAAATAAATTCTACTTCAGCTCTTGCTTCATCTGTAAGAAAAATGAATCAAAAGCAATAGGGTTGAATTTGAAACAAGAAATTTAGGTTGGACAGGGGTACAAATTCTTAACTAATAAAGTAATGTAAAATAGAAAGTCTTTCACAAAATTCTAAACTTGAAACTTCTCTCCCAAGTAGAATACTGTTTGTTTATATATAAAAATCATATTTCAACAGAAGAATGACAAGAGACAATCTGTTCCTTAGAATACTTGCTTAAAATATCTTTGTCTAACTTTCTAAGGTTGTTTGTTTTATACAAGAGAAAGAGAGAGAGAGATGGTAGGGCATATTTTAAGATACATTTTAGGAAAATGGGAGGGAGAGTAGGAGGTTGACTTTTTAAAAAAAAATAGTAGGCAGGATTAGAGAGGTAGCTCTTGGCTGGCATGCACAATGGCCTGGATTCAAACCCCAGCACCACATACACAACTGTTGGAAAAATAAAAACAAGATGAAAAAATAAAATTAATTCTCTCTTTCTCCCCCTCTCTCATCTCTCCTTAAAAATGAAAAGGTAGACCTACTTTTTCACAAGATCATGTATATAATGATCCTCAAAGCTGTTTCAGACTCTACAATCATGAATCACTTACTCTAATTGGGAATATGTATTTCTTTATCCTGTAAATCTCATTTTTCCATTTCATCCTCTATAGACAAAGGAAAGAGAAGTACTTACTTTTCTGGAGTAGAGGAGGGAAACCTTGGACCTGAACTAAGAAAACAAGATATGAAGGAAGGGAATGGATAAGATTTAGCAATTAAATGCAATGTGTTGATCAGAAGTTGGGAATAGTTGATGAAAAGCATGAAAATAAAGAAGTAGGTTCAAAGGAAAGCTAATGCTTTCAGCATTGGACATGAACACTTCATACTGTGATATTTTGCTATACCAGTAACTACTGTATCTGGATGTGGTCCAAAATGGCCTTTCCTTTCAGCTGTTCTTCAAGGCATGATGAGATACAAGTGAATTATTTTCATGGACCAATAAAAAGTCCAAACCAAGGCAAAATATTTGATATTTAAAATTTTTCTTTATAAATAGTAATATGTTCAACACTTTTGATTACATTTATTAAATATAAAAATTCATAGCAGATTCTATATTAATAAATTCACCATAACATTAAAAACTGTCATTGACTTCTGGCAAAAAGCTTCTATTGAATATTGAATTCTCCCTCTAAAAAGGAGAAAAAATATTGCTAATTTCAACAGGGAGGATTTATCTCCAGTAGTACTAAAAAGTTTCTGAATCTGAACATTTTTGCAACAACAGACTGAGGAGATTTCCAATAACACCTTATCTGAACGTGTAGTATACACAGTGACTACACTGCAATGCTTGTAAGAACTGAAAATCCAATATCTAGTCAAGGAAGTGATACTTCACTTGTTATATATAAAATTCTATACAATATGAATGCAGCCATATTATACAATGAAAAGTAATTTTATGAAAATCTAAGACAGTTCACTGGTTTTAAAATTGAGCATAACCTGGCTTCCACTCATTGGAAATATCATCAATATTATAGACTTCATTCCATAATTCCCTTAGCAGTTATGATATCATGGTCATTTGGTGATATATTCCATTAAAGGGTCCTGTGTCTGGCTCTATCTCCCCAGAATCTTTTCTCTCAAATACAAGGTGTTAAACCACTACCTAAAATGCTACTGTTTTAATGGTGCCTGCCAATGAGGTGATTTTCATCTTAAATGATTCAGGTAATGATTTCGTATTTAGCATGCAAAGGGGAGATAACCATTTTTTTTTTTTTGCCTTGCATTTCTCACTTCAGTGAGGTGTCATGTAGATCTAAGTTTGACTAAAAATATGTACAATGGCACTTAAAAATTGACATGCAATTTCCTGTACAGTGGAAAAGAAAATATTTCTAGAAGTGTAATGTTAATAGCACTTTCTAAATTGGCAAAGGCAGAAGGGAGAAGGTTTCACTCTCAAATGAGGAGAGTTGTCATAAGAATTCATTTTACCAGAAGAGTTGATCAGGCAATACAAGGAGGTATTTTGTTCTTTTCCAAATAAGAACTTTCAAAAGTGGAACAAGTGAGGAGAGAACATTTTACACTTTAAAATAGCTTGACTCCAAAAATTCTGGTACTTACTTTCCAGTCAAACACATTTAGATGCCCAAGGAAAGGAAGGTAAGAATTCATCAACATTGTATTTAATTCTTGATTTTTAAGAGAGGGGAAAAGACTACAGAGGTATAACAAGATATTTTTGCAGAATTTTTTTTTCTTTAGAATACAATATCCCTTGGTGTCCACAGGATATTGAATCCAGAATTTCATGAAAATTTTAAAATCCACAGACACTGAAGTTCCTTATATAAAATCACAATATTTGCATGTAAGCTATGCACATATTCCCATATAATTCAAGTCACTTTTAGATTACTTATAAAAACTAATACAATGTAAATAGCTGTTTTACTGTATTGTTCAAGGAATAGAAAAAGAAGGGCAAGAAAAAAATTTAAAAAGTCTGCCCGTGTTCAGTACAGGTATAACTTTTTTTTTCCCAGATAATTCTAATCTGTGTTTGGTTTAATCTGTGGGTGAGGAAACTGTGGATATGGAGGGCTGACTGTATGCCTTTTTTTTCCCCCATGAGCACAATTTCCTTAATGATTATAAACTCTTCATACAAACAAGAATGAACATTAACTTAGAATCAGAATATGTAATCTTAAAATAGCTAATTCATCAGACTGTCACATCCATCATCCAGACAAATTTCTGTGTACCTTCAGACTCTTAGTCATACATTCTGAAACTTAGTGATTTATACACAGGTTGTGTGGCCAAAGGAACTGAGGGGTTACCTTTCCTTAGAGTGGTGAACCTCACTCAACCACCACAACACTGTACTCTGTATCTTAGTTTCCTCTAAAATAAAGCTGGTAAGAATCCCCGCTTCTTTGAGTTGCCATGAGGAGCACCTCATTTAGGTGCCATGTAAACATCAGAACTTTACATAGCGACCAGTAGAGAATGTGCTCCCCTTCCTACTTAAGTCTTTAAAAAATGTAAAATATGTCAACATACCATTATATTTGTTATCAACCTCCTTTTATTCATTTCCTAATTTCCCATTCAAATTTCTATAGAGTTCAGGCATCCAACTCGAATGAAAAACATTGTGCCAGATTGTAAGTTTTTTTCTGAAATTAGACACTTTTTGCCTAATTTTTTTCTGAAACAAGACACTTTTTGCATATTCAACACATTGGGATATCATTTCCATGGACAAATATATTTTTCTATTTGTGTTCTATGTGCTTCCAAGAGAAATGACTTTCTTCCCCTTTTATACAGTACAAGAAAACAGTCAACAATGTTGAAATGGGATGAAACAGGAACTGGACTTAGCCTGAGTTTGAAGGGCTGGAGTGAGAAGGGACAATGCTGAACTGAGGACACATGTCACAATATAAAGGGAACAGCCATGAGTCACCCTGCAGGACTGCAGCCTTGTAGGAATGTGAGCTTCCAGATCATCTGATTTTTCTTCTTTTTTTAAAAAAGAAGAATTACTGGTGCACTATAATTCTACATAAGTGGGATTCATATGCTGTATTTGTATATGCACATAACATAATTTGATCAACCTCATTTCCCAGTGCCTTCCCTTTCTTAATTTTCCAAAAGGCAGAAAATCTGAGATATAATAGATATAATTTTTGGACTTTTAAATGTTTGCCACATATCAAAACAATCTTACAATTTCATTCTAAGCTGCAAGCAGAATCTAAGATAAATGGAACTAAGAACAATGATTTTTAAGTTGCATTTAGATGTATTCATTTAAAAATATTTCCCATTCATATAGAAATTCTTTATTTTCATGTTCTTCAACTGAGCTATTGTGAATTTTATTCAACATTTCCACATATCACATGCACATTCATCACACACCCACACATACTTATAACCTTCTATAATATTATTTTATGGAATTTGCACATGATGTACAATTTGTGTTTATGTGCAAGTGTGTGTGTGATATAAACACACATGTACTCATACTTTGCCACGATATTATTTATATTGTTCCAGCTTATTATAAAAGTTTCCAAACATTCAGAAAAATTGAAAGAAAAACTTCATAAACTCCAACCAGCCTCTCCTAGAAACTGTCAATCCCCTCATAACAACATTTCAGGCAGTAATGGACTGCGTATACTACAGAGGTAACGTAAGTTTGTAATGGAGCAGAAAAAGTTATTGCTTAATGACACCAGCTCCATATGTTACTCACACGTGTTTTGCAATGCTGGTGTAAACAAACTTAGGCTAATGTGGGTGATTTATTTTTAGTTCTTAATAAAAAAAATGTAAAGATTAAAAAGGGAAAAAAACAGAAAAAAATTACAGAATAAGAATACGAAAAAAGAAAACACTTTTATACAGCTGCACAATGTACTTGTATCTTAAACTAAATGCTACTATGGAAGAATCAAAAAGTTTAAACATTTTAAAAGTCTATAAAATTTAAAAATTACCATAAACTGGGATTAATTTATTATTAAAGAAATAAAAATAATATTTTATAAATTTATACAGAATAAGTGCAGAGTTTATAAAGTCTACAATAGTAGAGCTTCCCCCTACCACCCATTCTCAGCCTAACACCTCTAGAACTACTTCCCATCCTACAATATCCGTTTCTGGTCTCTGTCTGATATAGGCATACCTTTTTTTTGTCTGTTATACCATAATTCTCTGTACATTTGCTATGCTTAGACACAAATATTTAGCATGATGTTATAAATGCCTATAGTAACATGTTCCTGTAGCCCAGGAGCAATAGGCTATACCCTATAACCCAGAAGCATAGTAGGCTATACCATGTAGATTTGTGTCAGTAGACTCTATGAACTCCATGATGTTTGCATAATGACAAAATCACCTAACTACACGTTTATCAGAATGCATCCCTGTTGCCAAGTAATATGTGATTGTATAATGGCTATTATTTTACATAATTGATATATATTTTCCTAATCCTTTGAAAGGAGTTGCAGCTATTATAACTATATTTCTCAATATTTCACCATACATTGTCTCAAGATTTTTAAAAATCTCAGCATCAATCAGCCAAAGGAGATTCTTATTTTTTAAATCATGAATATTATTGTGTCTTTCTTATGCTTCACTCAGTTGTACATTAATTATATGCTGATGCACGTAATATGCATTATCATGTGTTTTCTGTTTGATGATGTGCTAGGCCCAGAGATTTAAAACTCTCTCCTTGGCTCCCAGAAAGCCCAAAATTTACTGACCAAGACAGGCTTTGTGTTATTGGACATTGATACTATGATAGAGTCAAAAAGAGGGTGGTACGTAGAAGAGCTAGAATCATCACATTACAGTGACACAGCAAAATCTATGTTCATAGCAGCTCAGTTTACAACAGCTAAATTATGAAATCAACCCAGAGGCCCTTTATTGGATCAATGGATCCAAAGTATATATACATATACAATGGATTTCTACCCAGCTTTTGAAACAACAATATCATGGCCCTTAAAGGTAAATGGATGGTAATGGAAGAAATTATGCTGAATGAAATTAGCCAAACCCACAGACTCAAGGGTCAAACATTTTCTCTCATTTGATGTGGATAGAGCAAAATCTGGGTTTGGGTGAAAGGTAGCTAAGCTCGTGTACTAGACTTACCAAAATAGAAGCAACACATAATCCAGGGGAACCACAGATATGCAGGGAGGAGGAGGGTAAGTGAGAGAAAAGAAGGTTATGGAGGGACCTAGGAGGGGTGTCAACAATGTACCTTACTCTTTATAACCCCAGGAAGCCAAATAATACTTATGCAATCATTTAATTTTAGAAAATGCACAATCATATTATGTATGTGTGTATGTGTATATGTTTATATCTGTCATCAGGGAAATATAGAAGAGTCAAGTGTCTGGGGTCTGAGAAATGCGAGAGTGATTCTGGATTAGGGATTAGGTGCATATCATATTGTTATTACATACGCATTTATGATTGTATAACAACACAGCTCCTCAATAAAATTTTAAAAAGAAGTGGTATGGAATTGCAGGAAATACTTGAAATTATAGGTAAAGATCAGTGGACAAAATCAAAGCTGAGTCTAAGTTAAAGAGCACTTTAGCCTCATGAGAATTAAAAGTTGACATGAAGTTCATCAGGTAAAGAACCCAGAATAGCATATTCTAGACCTAAAAGGAATATGTCCCACGTAATTAAGTGAAGATGACCCAGCATGATGTAGTCAGGACCTGGTTGTAGGAATTTTGTGCAGCTAAAGCAGTCCTTATGAGCCAGGAAGTACAAGTACTAGCTAGTCATTTTTAACTCAGTTCTGTTTAGTTATGAATAACCACCATGATCTAGTGCAGAAAGCATGCCAATATTTTCAGCAAAAAGGGGATCATAAAGCACAAAAGGGATCATAAAGCACATTAAGGACACTTTTTGCACGTTAAAGATTTTTAACACATTGGGAAGGTTGAAGCAGCAAATCAAAGCTTGTGCCTCCATGAATGACCCACAAAATTGTACAGTTACTCCCATGAGTACGCTTCAGAAGCTATGCTAAATCAGCAGCTATGCCCATGCACAGGACTCCCTAGGACGGGTGCATGAATATCGCTGCTGGGAATCCCTGGATTCCATAACCATACTTTCCAAAGATAACAATTAAATGCAGGTCAAAAGATGGCCTCAGTGTCACTTTTATCTTGCAATATTCACAAATTGAAACTAACTGGCAAAATAGCTTGCCTCTAGAATCCAAGATACAATAGAGTCTTGGAAATGCAGCCTTTCAGCTCTTTAATCTTCCCCACTAGAATGGAATTTAAGGTGTCAATAAAGGATACCGATGGTGATGGATTCTGAACCATTCACCTGTTCTATCTAGTCTCTTAACTGACTACACTCTCTAGACTGATTAGGTGTTCAAATGTAAAGATTATAGCTTGAAGTGTTTCCCTTTGTTTTTTATTCAGTAGAAACTGCATCAAGTTCATGAAGAAGAATAAACCCATAATCTTGACCTTTAACCACAATCACAGAACAAACAATTTAAAAGCCCAAAAAATTCATTAACTCCCCAGTAACCTTAAATATGTAACATTTTACTTTGGAAGATTCTAAAAACAACGGGAATGAGAAACTAGTCACATTGTCCTTAATTTTAAACTAAAAATACATATCTACTAAAGTAGAATTAGTGACTGGTAGAAAGGTTACCACATCAACAATATAAATAATTCTTTATACATTTTCAAGTCAAAATGTTACTCTGAAATAGTGAGACCAATGTTATGAAAGTATCATTGCATATAAAAATAATAAAGACCTTAGAAATTATGTTTTCTATTCAACCAGATGCATCAATTTTCCTAAAATATCTATTTCAAGTCAACATCTAACTTACATTTGCATATTTTAAATCAGAAACTATGTGCTATCCAGTTACTCTACTCCATTTCATTTTTACTAAACTACAGTAAACTGAAATTTAGTCTCCATTCCTACTACTATATTCTGGAGCTATTAAAATTAAGTCTACCTTCAATTAATATTTGTCTTCTAATATTTAAAGTCTGCAATCACACACTCCCTAAATCTTCTCTGCAAACGAAGTAATTACCTACAGTCAGAGTTTTAGGCCATCATGACCTATTTGGTCAGAAAATTTGAAAATATAACTCAATTACATTTAGTGTAGGAAAATCATGGACAAGAAATTCTGGAGTTGACATCACACAATCCATTGCTTTGAAATTGAGCTTACTATCAAATAAGATAAGACATTTTTAAATGCATTGCTCTTAAGCCACATCTTTCTATATCAAGCTATCCACATCTATCCATATCAAGCTATAGCATCCATACTTAAGTCATAGAGTTTTATGACTGTAGATACGAATTTGTTGAATTATATGCATCTTTACTTTGTTGATTTATAATCTCATGGTCAAAAATAACTGCTATACTTCTAAATACTGCATCTTATCAGTAAGAAGAAATGAAAAATATGAATAAAAAAGAGTAATGGTGAAAAATTATATCTGTATTTTATTGGTCAAATATATGTCAAATGTTCACCCCACAAAACTAAACCAGATTTTGGCTTCCAAGCCACTGCTAGAGTAGATAAGGAAAAGAGGGTAGTAACAAAGTTTGAACATCTGTCAATTTATAATATGTGCAGTAATATGCAAAATATGAACTTATATTGGCTCCCTCTGATCACATTTACTTACAGTGAGTACTCATATATCCTTTCAATTATTCATTTTGGAAAGTTTTCTATGATTATTGTTACTTTCACTAATCTCTAGCTTTTGGTTATGATTCTTTTTTTCTTACTTTCTTTAAAAGTAAGGCTAACAATTGTTAATTTCTGTTTTAGTCAGCTTTTTCATTGCTGTGACTAAAGGACCCGACAAGAACAATTTCAGGAGGAAGTTTATTTGGGGCTCACAGTTTCAGAGGTCTTTGTCCATAGAAGGCAAGTTCCTTGGGGCTAAACATGACACAGAAAGAAAATCATGGTGGAAGAGTATGGCAGAAGAAAGCAGCTGGCATGATCATCCAGAGCAGAATGAAAAAACTCCACTCACCAGATACAAAATATATACCCCAAAGGCATGCCCACAACAACCCACCTCCTCCAGCCACATACTACCAGCATATAGTTAATAGTTAATCCCTACCAGGGAAATAACTCACTGATTGGGTTAACATTCTTATAATCCAATCATTTCACCTCAACCAGCTCATTGTCACTTATGAGCTTTTGGGAAACACTTTACACCCAAACCATAGCAATGTCCAGTCTTACATCACTTTCACCTTGCCACATGATTTATTTAGTCATTCATTTCATGGGTGTGCAGTGATTTTCATCTACAAGTTCTTGCAGGAAACTGGTGGGCAACTAATCTAGTCCAGTAAAATAGAACTCGTTTAGAACAATTACAGTCACTTTTGCCTTCTCTTGGATAACTTGGCTTCTTTTCCCTATTACCAACAACCTTTCCATCCTTTTAAGTATGAGTTTTATTCTATCCAACAGAGAAAAGAATAAACAACCAAACAATACTTATAACATTTCACTTTTCTTGTATTTTTCTCACCTACCACTAAACATCATACCTAGGCTTGCATTTCTCTTCTTCCAAATCCAAACAGAAAAATGTCCATTCAAACTTCTCTTTGAAATCAAGAAATAATTCATTATATTTTGCTGACCTTGTAGAATGTCTTCCTGAAGACTAAAAATCAAGCCAGATTAACACATTTGCTCACAGCACCACAAGTAGCATAAAGTCCAATAGGACTTAACTTCCTCTCCATTTCACAACAACTTGTATACAGAATTAAGGCCAAAAGAGGAGTCCTCATCATTTCCTTAAACCCCAAGTTTATAGATCACAACCATTGCAAATCACCATGGTATAGAAGGAGGTAATTGGTGAATAATTTCTGACTACATTTTTGTCACATTAGTTTCTTATAAAAAAGTTAGTATCATAATAAAGGTATGGAGATAAAATGGCCTTAGGGTATTTTCCCCAGGTTGAACGTACAGGGGCATTCTAAATCTCTTAACTCAAAATTGTATGAAATTTATACAGTTAATGAGGTATCATGGATAATTTTGAGGAAAACGAACTCCTTTATACTCTCCCTGTCCAAAGAACTGTCCGGAAAACAATCAAGAAGTCTACCCTCTCTCTCTCTGATAGTTAAAAATCTCTGCCAAATACCACAATAACCATATAGGAACAAGTAAAAACCCTAGTTGATCAAGGGTCTTTATGTTAATAACCCTATTTAATGCTGTTCACCTTGAAAAAATGCAAACATCACCATATGATTAATGAGCCTGAAGTGTTTAGCTTTATGAAAATGTTTGTTAACCCATTTTTTATATCAGTCACAGCAATTAGAATGAGAAAGTTCTTTATAATTGATAGTTTAGAAAAACTCAGTTCCATAACTGTGTAAGAAAATTTCCAAGTGCTAAAATGTAAAAGTTTGCACTAAATTATAGAAGTTGTATGATTATTCAAGCTAGCACAATGGATATTGCAAGCAATTTCATATATATTGTCTGACAGCTGAGGTCAGTATCTTCACGTACGTTTTGAGAGATGTTATGCTTGCCACTGTTTATGTTTAGTTAATGTATAAATAGATTGAAGACAGATGACAGAGATAAACATTAATACCCATTAAGATAGGATAATTTGGTTTTAGATAACTTTAAAATATTGTGACAAATTTTATTAATGTTCATGATAATATGTAAAGTGTTTCTGCAAACTTTGGTTGTTGTTTATACATATTCACCTTGAAAAATTTGCCCAAATAACAATAGTATATAACTTATGTATATGGAACACAAAATCAGATTTAATGAGTAGAGGATTTTAATATTTTTAAGGCTATTGTGTACACACAAACTTAAGGAAATTGAGCCACTTCAATATTACTGAATAGCAATTTGGTGCTTTCCTAAGGACCTGATTTGATTCTGACTTTAGTCAAAAGTAACTATCCCAGATTATTTGGACCCTACATTTTGAGGCATTGTTTCAAATTCTCACATGAATATACGAGGAGCTGGATGCAGTGGCACATGCCCATAATCCCAGCAGTTTGGGTGGCTGAGGCAGGAGTATCACAAGCTCAAAGCCAGCCTCAGAAATTCTGTGAGGGGGTAAGCAACGTAGTGAGATCCTGTTTCAAAAAAATTTTTTTAGAAAGAAAACAGGATGTGGATGTGAATCTGTGGTTAAGTGCCCCTGGGATTAATCCCTGGTACAAAAGAAAAAATAATGAGTCTATGAATGTGAGAATAGTAGCTCCTATTTAGTGACAAAACTCCTGAAACTTAAAAATGAAAGACCCTTGCAATGAAGTAGCAATGATTCAGATGCATAGTGTAAATTAAGATGTCATACTATATGCCATGGTAGCCTAGCTATAGCCCTAAGCTGAAGAATAGAAGATTAGGACCTTATAGTCTCACTGTATATTCCTAGTATGGTTGCCTTATTTATTATCTTTGTATGTATCCAGATTGTCCATCAAGAAGTGAGTTCTTAGGTGCTATACACAATACCACATAATTCGTAATTCTTCTCTGCACCAAGAACAATGCTAAATATCTACTGGACACCTGATTAATGTCTATATCTAAGAAATTTATTTTTTCAAAAAAAAGAGTACATTGTGAAAAGTCTATTGCTTTCAATTTACTAGAAATTGTCTGGAGTTGATAGAAATAAGACTCTTGGTAAAATAAAGAACAAGCACAACTATCACTGATGCCAAATATGTGAAAAAATTAGAAGAACAATCTCTATCTTATACATAGAAAGATAGAGCCAGAATAATTTTAAATACCAAAGCCATGCTGAATACTACAGTATCTAAAAATGGAGACTTGATTTATAAGAATGAAGGTTTAGTGCATATTCATGTGGCAATGAGAATTTTGTTGAAGTTGTTATGTAACATACTCATTATTGCACATATTTCCATGGAAGAAAATAAGAAAGTGATATTATCCAAGTGTGCACTAGGTTCTGTTTCACAAATTGTGAAATATTGCATACTAATTAAAATAAGGTTATAGAAGTTTTAAAGGATAAATAACGCCATAATACATGAAAAGAAAAACTGACTACAAAGCAATAAATGCACCATGATCTAATTAAATATGTGCCTGCACATGTGGGACTGAGTGTGTGTGTGTGTGTGTGTGTGTGTGTGTGTCAAGATAGGAAAATAGTAGTCTTTCTATATCAATTTTGACTGAGATTCCAAGACCATTAACAGCAAATAATCTCACATTCCAGTGGTAGCCACAGAGTATTATGGATTGAATGTGAGGTGTCCCCTCAAATTTCATGTGTGACAATGTGGGAAGGCTGAGGTGAAATGATCATGTTTAAAGAGCCTTAATCCAATCTGTGAGTTAACCCCCTGATAGAGTTTAACTGGCAACCATAGGCTGGTATGATATGGCAGGAGCAGATGGGTCATTGGGGGTGACTTTGGGGTGTATAATTTGTATCTGGTGAGTGGAGTCTCTCTTTCTGCTCTCTGAAGCCATGCCCTCCACCATGATGTTCATCTTTATCTTGAACCCCAAGAATGGAATCAGCATCCTATGGACTAGGACCTCTGAAAATGTGAGCCCCTAAATAAACTTTTCTCCCTAAAATCGTTCTTGTCATGTCCTTTAGTCGTGGCAAAGATAAAAACTGACTACAACACAGAGGTACAAGGGAAGTGACTAAAATCACCATGATGATGCTTAGAAACATACCAGCCACATCTAAGTCCAAAGAACCACCAGCAGACCATGATATCCTATGAGAGGACTAGCAAATGGTTCTTCCCCTTCTGCTCAAGGTGAGGATGAGGATGGCTCAAGAAGACCACTGGGAAAGCATGACATGTGATGTGGGAATTCAAGGGACAAATTTACACCAAAATAATTCTGTAGGATCTAAGATTGGCTGAAGCCATTTATGGGCACAGTGTAGAGGGTTGTTTGGAATGTAATTGCCATCCCACAAACAAGAAAAGGGTGTGTTTCCTGTGGGTCAGTTTTGGGTCACATGAAAAAGAGTTGGCCTGGGTTGCTCTGGATTTGCCATAAACAGGCATCTATTGGTGCATAGTAAGCAAGTACAAAATCAGTAACATTCAGAATAAGTGTTTGTTCCTGGAAAACCATGTTTTGACTGTGAGCCAGGTGGAATTGAGTCCTAGATCATTCCTGCTCCATATGTTTCCACTCTTGAGGCTCAGGTTGAAGAGGCAAGAGTAGATGTAATTACTGTTCAGAAGTATTCACTCCCACTTTTCCCATGGGAAGAGTTTTCTGCCCCATCAGCACTGAGATCCTCCATGTGACTTCCTTTAGCCTACAGGAAATTAACAGGTGTTCAATACCAGAGGTCTGAGTCTCTGTGCTTATGCTATGCTCCTGTGATAACCCTGAAAAGGACATCATATGGGCTACCATTTAGCCCCAGAGGAGGGCAAGATAACTGAAGAGCAGGATGAATAAAAAAGGGATGCAAACTTATCTTGCCCACTTTTCCACTGAAAGGTTCCCACGTAGGACAGTTCTGTGCTGAGGAAGGAAAAGCTATATTTTAAACAGAAAAAAAGGACACCGTAGAAACTGACATTTCGATTATAGAAATAATTGCTGAGATGAATTTTCCTGTGAATACTTCTTATTATCTAAGAATTAACAGAAGTCCTGCTAATGGTGTTACTGTACCTCTGAGGATTTTTGTATAAAAGAGTATCAAGAAGGGAGAGGGTAAAAGATTTTATGGATTTATCTCATGCATTCTAATTTTTCTATGAACAGGTTGTTTAATACATACATAGATGTGTGTGTATATATGGAAGAGTTAGAAACTAAAAGCAAAAGTCTAATAGTAGGGGCTGGAATGGTGGCTCACATTTGTGGTACTTACCTGGCATGAGCTAGAATGCAAGTTTGAACCCAGCACCTGTACACAACAATGTGTCAGAACAATGAAAGCCACATGGAAAACTAAATAAAATTGATTTTCTCTTTCTCTCCCTCACTATCCCTCTCTCTTAAAAAAAAATATAATAGTAAATTAAGTGGTTTCATTCTGTGCTTTATATAAACCAAGTCATTGTTATCTTATTAACACACAAACACAATTTTAGCTTATGTAGTTCAAATAAAACCCTATACGCATCACTTGTTTTATCCAACATAAATGATAATGGAACATATGTTTTAACTACTATAACATTTTTTAAATATATTTAAAATTTTTTGAAAAAGAAGCAAGAAAATTATTTTAAAACATTATCAATCAATCGTTAATATTATTCCCTTATGCAGCAACAGAAAACCCAGTCCTCATCGTGGGGGATGAATTGCCTACTCTGATCTCCCTCTATTGGGTGGTATTTGCTGTACACATCCCACACGGCCCTTCTGGGACACATGATTTTTACTAAGTCAGGACATTAAATGCACCAGATCACCCAGGACAGGGAAGAAATCTGTTTGGTTCCATAATAACTGAGGCTGCTCTCTTTTTCTTTTTCCACATATTTTTATTGGTGCAGTATAGTTGTATAATAATGGGACTTACTACATATTCATATATGCACAAAATATAAACAATATAATTTGGTCAATATCTTTCCCAAAACTTCCTCCCTTGAGGCTGTTCTCCTTAATCAAACCTATTGCTGCGTGGCCATGGGCAGGGCCTGGAAGTAAGGCATATGGGTCATTTGCTATGGGGAGGAAGACAACCCAGAAGATCTAGGGAATGGACTTCCCTGAAGAAACCAGCATGAGGTAGGCTGGCACTCAGGTGGCTCAGATAAGGGAAGGTAGTAATAAGCAGTGACAAGAAGAGTGATGAAAGGAATGATATGCCTTATTCAGATTGGCCTCACAAGCCAAAATGAGGTGTGTCACTATTCAGAATATAAATCAGACTGTAGCTGAGCAATTATGAGTAAAGAGTTGAGATGATTCAGAACTTTATGTGGCTTACTCTTTGGGAACATTATATAGCTATGTTCTGAAAAAGAGTGGAGTCCACACTGGTAAAATATGACAACTGAAATTTGAAATGTCACCACCGTTCTCTCTCTCTCTTCTCTCGCTTTCAATGCCTGCTGCCACTTGAGATGAAAACTAGAACAGAAAACACTGCTGAGACTGTGTCTGAAAAGGAGCTATCAAGTTTCAACCCAACACAATTCCTTTTTAGTATCAACTTTCTCTCCAAATCAAATGTCCTGTCCACAAGCGAATGAGAACTGTTCACGTCAAAGCCAGCCAGAGTCTGTTAAACACAGCATTAACTTTTACGGGTTATTAAAACAAACGTCTCTTATCAGTTCTATGCTCTGGCTAAGGCCATAAGGGCAGAAGAAATGAAAACTTCTGACACCATAAAAAGAAACATAATCAAGTGAAGAACAATAATCAAAGGATTTCTTTCCTCGATTTGAGATGATTTATCTGAAACACTATGTCACCATTTTTGAATGCTATATTTTCATTTCAGCTCTCAAATAAGTCCCTGATGCTTCTTTTTTTCCCGATGCTTCTTTAAACTGACTTCCACCTATCTTATGCCATTTGTTACAAAGGGGAAAATATCTTTTAAAATCATATTTACATTAACAGAAAAGAAGATAATTTAAACTCTAGTTTGCAGATATCATTATCTTTATATGGAAACTATATTATAATTTCACATGCTTAACAAATAAGTAGCAATCAACACATACTAATGGTTTTATTGGTTTTCTCAGTGCTGTCAAATCTCAACTTGCTAGACAGATGTAAGAAACCTTTGTAAAGACAATCTGTAAAGAATGATCATCTTGTAATGGAATCTTAACGGATTCCTTGCATTTTTTTCATGGGTTCTTATATCAAGACAGAAAAGCCTGTTAGTTGTCACCTTCAAAGTGAAAACAGAGACTACAGATGTTCATGGTGTTCATGAGTGATTGCTCATATGTCATTACCAGGTTTAAAGGAATTGAAGCGTTTTGGTGAAGGCTTCAAAGCACTAGCCTGGGTCCTTGGTAGAGCTGTTTAAGAAAAATGTCATCCTTGAGCTCAAGCATTTTCATGGCTCAGTCTTCTATCAGACTTCCTGAAGCTCATTCAAGGGGTTTCAGAAATCATAAGCACACACCGTTTTCTCCCGTGGAAGGTCTTTGCATGGCTAAGTCTAAAATAATAAATATATCAAAATAGAGCTTTCACCAGATAGCCTATGAATATCTATGCACCCAGTAGGATCATTATTCACCGTCTGAAGCTCAGAGGGCATCAAAATAATATATGAAGGCAACCCAGGATATTTCCTGACTGGGAGACATTTTGAAGATACAGGCATACGTACATATCAACACATGCACAAGCACACACTCTCATCAATAGTCTGTAGTTACTTTAGATAAGGTATATCATAACCTCAACACTGTCATTTAAGTGATTCAGAATATATGTACTGTTGAGAAAATGTGTAACTATTTACGAAAATGAATAAATTCAGGAAACTTCTGGACAAATTACATATTAGAAAAATAGAAGATCTGAGCTTAAATTTGGTCAAATTTTACATGGTATTATCAGCAGTAGGGAAGGCTATATTAATTGATACAGTACCAATCATTTTTAAAAGCAAAATCATCAAGTTTTAAAAATTGTTAAGTAGCCTTTAAAAAGTAGATAAATAGACTAAATCCAAAGGCTACCTAAGGGACTGGAGTAGTGGCTAGCAGTTACAGCGCTTGCCTAGAATGTGTGAGGATGTGAGTTTGAACCCCAGTACCACGTATACAATGAAGTGTCAGAGCAACAAAAGCCACATGAAAAACTAAATAAAATTGATTCTCTCTTTCTTTTTCTCTCTCACTGTCCCTCTCTTTTAAAAAAAAGAAAGAAAGAAAACAGAAAAAAAAAAGCCAACCTAAGTCTAGAAACAAGTTATTAAGGGGCCCAGGATTACCAGGCAAAAAAGTAGGACATGTGGCAAATCTATAAATCCTGGTGAAAGACTCAGAGGCCAGGTGAGTAATAGACATAAATACCAGAGCACATTTTTTGATGTAATGTGCAACATTCAAGCACATATTCAGTCACAAAAAAACTTTTATAGTGAACAAGATAAGTAACCAGCATCCCAAGCCATTCCAATAAGATCTAGAATATCAGCTACAAGCAAGAAAGTTATAGGAAGTCTAGAAAGTTTTATTTGATACTTTGAAATATTTTCCCATAGAATCTGTCTTGGGGCTAGAACAGCAGCTCAGCAGTAAGAGCACTTGCCTCACCAGTGTGAGGACCCAGGTTTGAACCCCAGCACCACATACACAACTAAGTATCATAAAAATAAAGGCCAAATGGAAAAATAAAATTGATTCTTTCTCCCCTCCCCTCTTTCTCTCTCACTCTCTCCTTCTTTCTTTAAAAGAAAAAAAATAGAATCTGTGTCTTGGAAGACATAGGTATAAGGATATGTCTTTCTTGAAGATTTGAGAGCTTCTGTGGTTTGGTTAGGGTTTGTCTTCACAAAAACTCATGCTGAGGCTTGGTCCCAAATCAGCAGGTGGGAGGTGGGGTCTAGTGGGATGGGTTTAAGTCACCGAGTCAAAGCTCTAATGAGGGAATTAATGCCTTTCTCACATGAGTGTTTTCTCTTTCATTGAACTGAGTTACTATGAAAATAGGTTCCTACGAAGTAAGTCTGACTTCCTTGATTCTCTTACACACACACACACACACACACACACACACACACACACACGCTTGCCCTTCTTTCTCCCACGAGTGGAAGCACCATGAGGCCTTTTCCATAGGCAGCTACCCATGTTTGGACTTCCTAGTCTCCAGAAGTTTGAACCAAAATAAACTCTTTCATAAAGTACTCAGTCTAAGGTATCCTGTGATAACATCAGAAAGCAAACTTAGAAAATTAGTACCGAGAAGGCAGGTGTTGCTCTAGCAATACCTGCAGAGGTGGAAACAGCTTTGGGACTGGGTAATGGGAAAAGGCTGGAACAATTTTAAAGTCAATGCTGAAAAAAAAAAAAAGCCTAGAATACCATCAACTAAAGTTCAAGTGTGATTCTGTTCAAGGGTCAGAAGAAAACAACACTAAGGAAAGTCTGGAACTTCTTAGAGATAAAAGAGTCGTGGCAAGAATGCTGATGGAGAGATAAATTCTAAAGCCATTCCGAGGAGGCCTCAGATGGAAAAAAGGAGTATTTTACGAGGAACTAGAGTGAAAGATATCCTTGACTCATAGTTTCAAAGAATTTGGCTGCATTCTGTCCATGCCCTGAAGCTTTGTGGAAGGCAAAACTTAAGAGTGATGAGTTAGGACTTCTGATGCGAGAAATTGCTCAGCAATTTGAGAGGTAGTTTGGTTAACAGAAGGGAGAAAAGGAGTAGCCTAAAGGCAGAATTAAAACGGAAAAAAAGTAAAAAAAAGTTTGAAAATTCACAGTCTGGTCATGTACAGAGCAGAAAAGAATGTTCATAGGATTCTCAGGAAGAGATCAATATGAACACGAGGGATGCAGGTGCTAGTGATCAGGGCAGTGGGAATGGGGAGCAAAGGAATTTCCAGGATCTTCAGGATTGTCCTCTCTAATGCAAGCCCAGAGCTCTGGAAGGGTAGAATGGTATGAGGGGAGTGGCCAAGGCACCCTGCACTAGTTCCCTTGCCTTGAGTCCCTACTTCCTGCATGCTCATCATGATTCAGTGGCTCTAGGTGTGACTTAGACTGCTACTTCACAGGGTGCAAGCAATAAACCACGGCAGCATCCAAGTCCGTGTGTGGTCCCAAATCTGCAGGCATGCAAGACACAGGAGCTGTGGAGGCTTCTCTTTCAAACACACACACTTGCCTTTCCACTTTCTGCCTGAGTTGAAGCTGCACAAGGCCTTTCCCAGGAGCAGCCACCTGATCTAGTTCCAAGCCTTCGTAACTGCAAGCCAAAATAAACTTCACTTCTTTATAAAGTATGCACTTGTGGGATTTTGTTATAGCAACAGAAAATATACTAAGACAGAGGTCCCTATTTTAAATATATCAGTAAGCAATGGAAAAGTCGAAAGTGTTTTTCTGAACTATGTCTGGGCTGATGGAGTATAGCTCTCTCTATAAGTCACTAGTATGGGGTCCCGATCTAATAAAAATGGTGGATTTATAAGAAGAGAAAAAGAGTAAGATTTCTCCTATTCAAATTCTCTCTCCCCCCCCCCCCACTCTCCCTCTCTCCTTCTCTCTTTAATAAATAAACCAAGCAAAGTTAATTTCCCCAGCATACAAATCCAATGTGGAAGTATGTGTGGGTGAGTGTTCATGCATGTGTGTATGAGAGTGTATCATGTTAGGTTTATGTAAGAATGGAAATAAAATCTAGTGTGTAGATGACATAACAGAAGCTCACATTCTTACTACTTCTTACATAAACATTTAGAGCACAGGAAGCATTGCACATGCACAATCTCATGAAGGCCCAGGCAAATAAACAATGCAATGAGACACATCAGTTTTCCATGCATAGCTAAAACAATTGAGAATTCAAATCTATTTTTATATCTTGAATAATGTACCACATTGGGAGGCAGTAGGATTTCAGTGTTCTATTTCCATAAAACAGAAATTATTAAAGTATTTGCCTTGCAGAATATATCTGTAAGACTTGAAGCACAGTTTTAACTTGAAACCTCCGAACCCCATCTAGCACCTAGCACCCCTGTAGGGAAGCATCTGATCCCAAGTCATTATACTAAAGCCATGCACATTAGCCATTCAGATGCACATCGATAAACAGGATTATCATTACATCTAATCTGACTACTCTCCAGTTGTCAAATCAAATGGCCTAATGAAGATTGATGCAACTTTACAGTGGGTTTGGTAACTACTTTGCCCTCTTATGTGGTGATATTAACAAAACATAGTTGAAAATAAAGCACACTGATACTAACAAACATTTTGCCCACTGTACTTCACTCCTGAGGTCTTATTTTGTCTACCAAACATAAAATCATTTTTGTGACTCTTAGGATTGACCTTTAAAGACCATTATAACCTTTACATCATATTAACTATGGCAAATTCTTATTCAACTATCAATGGTGAAATGGTTGGCCAAGGTTACACGTTTTGGAAGGGTTACTGCATCATAAATATTATCAGATACCAATGTATCCTGAATCAAATCTGCAGAGTAGAATCAGAGAGGATTTTAATCAGTGTAGTTCTGTGTAATATTCATTATATCCGTACAAATGATGTTATTAGAAGGCTGATGTCACAGGCTTTCAAGCAAATAATGCACAAGATCAAAGATGCCACTTCAAATAGAAGCTTGAAAATCAAGCCTAACTACCTAATATGTCTCATGATGACAACAAAATGTACGACAGAAAAACCACAGTTTATGATTTACAAGGAACTTCCAGAAGCATTCTCTGCAAAATTTCTCAGTAGACACTTACTGCATTATTACCTAATTTGCATTAGGAATGCAAATCCAGGAGCATGTATCCAGAAAATTTAGAGAAAAGCAGAACAGAGTTGTCTGACTTTTGGACCAGCATCTTTCCAAAGTTTCCACAAACTTTGATTTACATATGATCAAAAATGAATGTTAAGTTATGCCACATTATACTTCTTTAATCTGTGTATTGATTGACTGAAGTGTTCCATAATCGAGAAAAAGTAGGACTTTCTTACCCAATGACATGAAAAGTCCCAGTCAGTATTTTTGTTGAACTGAATGAGCTTCAGAATCTGGGCCAACTCCTTTGCAATGTGGAAGAGTAAGTTGACAGTAATTGCTTTGGTTCAGTGCTATGTGCAGGTGTAATGCCTTGCCTAATGGTTGGCACAGTCCATGAATGCTAATATTCGTATCACTTTAATTAGCACTTAATTTTATTTTTCAGATAGTAAGCCAATTTTCTGAAAAACTGGCATCTATCATTAAATCTCTGCTTTTCCCTATGTAGGAGTAACCAGGGTCTATGCTTGCTATAAAAGTAATTGGAATACAACATCAACATAGTTGTTTGTATTGTGCTCTTTGAAAACTAAAAACTTATTTAAACTGTACATTTACATGAATACACCTGGCTAAGTGGTAGGCAATGGTATTTACTTTGTAACGATAATGTTTCTAAATTTTAAATTGAAACTGAAAGAAAATTCACTACATTGGTTCTCTTGTGGGAGTCTTATAATCATTACAAATGTTGTATTTTTTGTCTCAGTGGAAAATGTTTCATTCTTATTTAAAGAATGTTTAGAAATATTACTATTATGGAAAGCATAATGAGGTATTCTATCCCACAGATATGAACTGGTATTGTAATATACAATCTTGATGTCATAGATCATAACTTTTTAAAGGGGAGGCTATGCTCTAGCCTATTCTAAATTTTGATGAGCAAATATAGTAGCAGAAAGTTACCAAAAGAAATTACTCTTTGGAGCCAGGTGTGGTGCAACACACTTGTAATCCCAGGGTCTCAGGAGACTGAGACAGGAGGATTGCAAGTTCAAAGCCAGCCTTACCACCTTAGCAAGATCCTACGCAACTTACTGAGACCCTGTCTCAAAATAAAAAATAAAAAGGGCTAAAAATGTGTCTCAGTGGTTAAGGGCCCTGGGTTCAATCTATAGTACCCCCCAAAAAATCAACAAAAACAAACACTTATATCTAATCTGTAACCTTTAGACATACTGACCATTCAAAAAGAAATGAAAATAAAATTGTTTTAAAATAAAAGAAGTTGAAGTTACTCTTCAGAATTTCCCCGGGGGAAGAATCTTCAATTACTCTAGGATCATTTTAATAACTTATATACATATAAAATGTGCAAGGAAAAAGCTGACATTTCACAAATACTGTGTTTAGTATTTGTTTCTGTAGCCCTAAAGTTTGATTTTTGTGATTTACAATTTCTATACTAAGCCATGGGTGTAAACATGCTGACCAAATTGATGATGTCCTAATAAAAATTTTGTCAGGAATTTTCTCCAACATTTCCCACTGAGACCAAATTACCAAGGGACCTTCTCAGACAATATCTTCCACTTCATCTCTTAATGTTCAACTGTGCTTTTCGTTTTGTTTAATTAATCCTAGAGAGGGCCTTATTTACCAGTGTCACCTGAGAGAAAAGGTATACTAGACAGTCTTTTGCAGTCATTCTTGGCTCAGAATCCTCCTTTCAACATTAGCAACATATGTGACTGTTGGCTGCCTGAGCTCACACCCATCTGTTCAGGCGATGAGAAATCTGCAGGCAAGTTGGTTGCTTCCTTGCCTCAGGGTTTAAGTGTCACACAATGATAGGTGTACAAGAACAAGCTGCGGGACATTTAACAATGCTTCTATTTAACCTGTTCCTAAAACAGCCCAAATTCCTCCTTACATGCTGTTCCTCAGTACTTGGCAAAATGTACCAGGAAAGGGAGAGAAGCTGAGTGATTTAGCTAGCAGGAAAAGCAACGCTATGGAAATTTAGTAAATTTAGTTAAATCCTAAAGCTGGCTTCGGGAGAAAATAAGCACCTGACGTAGAAATTCAGGCCGAGGATCGTCTATGAATGTTCCATAATAAAGGCCAGATCTCATGCAGGAAAAGGATGGCAGGATTCAGAGTTCTCCATCCATGATAAGCAACTGCCACAAGAAGTAGGTAGTAAAGAGGTAACGATCATTGACTTCTTCACAAAGAGTTGAACAAATCTACCCAAACCCCAGTTAGCAATGGCCAGTAATTGGCAAGTTTTCTGTATATTGAAGGGGGAATTTAAATATACAAACATATTTAAGTAGAATATAAAACGAATTAGAGACTGTTCTAGATGTAAAGGAAGCTTGGCTGCAATGACAGTCCCTGAAGCCAGCCCACCCTGCCAACCTCACACACTATCCAACATTCAAGGAAAAGACTCACCTGTCCAATACTTCTATACACCTCCTCATCAACTCTTTAACTCTTTCCACTATGAGGCAAGTAGCGAACAAGGATCTTTCCCCATGTATGTGTAACTTCATTTAATCTTCATAGTGCTCTTCCTGTATCATCGTAACCATCTCACTCAGACTCATGACTATATTCATCCCGGATGCTTGTCCCCTCTAGATTCCATATCTGTGCTCGTTCCATAGAACATCAAGTGGAAACAAGAATAGAAGCGTCTGACCAAGATGCAGAGAAACTCAGATCTGATGCAAAAAGGCACCAAAATGCAGGGACTCTTGATCTGTTAAAAATCTCTTGAACATGTATACAATAATTTTATACAGTCTGTGTAGAAGTCAGATGAATGACCATAGTTCTGGGGATATAACGGATAGAATAGGCTTGGGTAGGTGAACAAATATACTTGAAATCAGTAATTGTAATTCTGTCCATAGTACAGTATTTTTAGATTCTATCTTCACGAAGAAAAACTGTCCTTAGGTGTTACAGGACAAATACAACAATTAAGTAACTGAATTCATGAGCATTTATAGTTCTACCACATTTCCTACATTCTTGCTTTTTTATTCTAGTATGTGTAAATGTTATATGATGATGTTGGGCATACTGAATTATGGGATTGACAATTGTTATCTCCCACCTCCAACAATATGCATATAAGAAACTGACTGAATACCCTGATGATAACTCTTGCACTTATACCATAAACTCTTGGAAAAAGGAAGACCACTAATATGGCATTTCAGAATGGAGTCTGAAGGAAAGCCACAGCCTGTGGGGGCAGAGAGTAGTCGAGAGGAGATGCGCTGTGGAGGTAGTATCAGTAAGACAATGTTACTGACTCAGTGTGGAAGAGAGAAAAGGATTCCTAAATTTGGGCAACTGCATAAATGTTGCTGGCATTAAAGGAGCTAGAGATTTCAAGATGGGAAGCAGGTATAAGAGAAAACTACATAGGTTCTATTTGACCCTCTTACATTTAAAGTACTTTGATGAAATATTCTCATGTAAAAAACCTTTTACAGGACCAGTGAGCTAGATGGGCTGATGTTCTTTTGGATGTTGCTTTGTTCTAAAAGAAATAAAAGCACTTACATGCCAGGTATTGGCAGACTTCTAAAATGTCCTTTAAAAGGCAGCTGAGCACTAATGCTAGGGCCTCCTAATTTGCCAGCAGACAGACCAGAGCTTCTAACTAGGCAGTTTTAAAGACTGTTGCTGCTAAGTCTTACTTATTTAAATTCCAATATAAGAACTTGCTTCTGTTCATAGCTGTAACTTGCTTGCTTTCCAGCCAGTAGTCACTACAAAGGGAAACAGAGGAGAAAGTATTGCCATTATTCATGCTGATACTTTTCAGAAACGGGAGAATGATTTCAGAAGCCAAAAATATTGTTCTAGTTGATGAAAAGATGCCTCACATTCAAACTAATACTTAGGGGAACATTGGGGGAATCAATTACAGGGCAGGAAAAATATAAATGTTATAAATCATAAATTTTCCTTATGGAATCCAGAATCTCTCTCCTCTCCTCTCCTTTCCTTCCCTCCCCTACCCCCTCCCCTCCTCTTCTCTTTCTCTCTCACGCTAATGCTGATCATGTATTCCTAATCACCCAAAGTGATTTTATCAGTTAAAAATAATCTTTCTACAACACTGGTAAGCTGAGAGGCTAAGCATCGGTTTTACATGAGACAGACGCCTCGGTGGGGGAATGTGCTTCTTGAAGGACTGGTATATTTGATGCCAAAATGACAGGCTTCATTGAATCAATACCACAGGGGATGTAAGGAGGAGGGAGGAGCCAACAGTGCTAATTACTACAATCATGTCCATTAAACTCTTCCACTTAGACTTGAAAACTCTCAAGGACCTGAACAAAAATAGGTCCAATGCCATCACGAGGACTAAAGCAGCACAGAGCATGAAGTGAAAGTCAGGCTGCTCTTCATTTTTCCCCTGCTGTGCAAGTCTTCCAGGGCTGCAATAACAAAATACCACAGACTAGGTAGCTTAAAGAACAAAAATCCATTTTTCATGTTCTAAAGGATGAGAATTCAAAATCAAGGTATTGGTTTTTCCTGAAGCCTTTCTCCATGGCTCTCATATGCTCACCTTCTTACTGGGTCCTCATATGACCTTTTTTCTCTCAGCATGCTTCCCTGGTATGTGTCAATATTATAAGCACACTATTCCTGTTGGATTTAGGTCCTTATTACCACATTTAGCCTTAATTATTTCCTTAAAGGCTCTGCCTTAAATTAACAGTCACAATTTGTGGCTAGGGCTTAAGCATATGAATTGGGGGTGGGGTGAAAAATTCAGTTCATAGCACTTTTTTTCTGCTCTCTTCCCTTACTGAGCAATTCAATCCAAAAGCTTTTAGTTGAGGCCAACTAAGACAGGCATCAGCTAAGGCTTGGGTGAGGGTGAATTCGGTTGCAAAGGCCTGGTGCACGTGTCAGAGCCCTTGTGGGAAAAGTAGAGTGACAGAAGGTAGCAGCATTGCACTGAGAGAATGAGGAGCAGAAAGGTGCAGGGAGGAAAAGGTGAAGGACAGAGAAAAGGATTCATTATGGGTTTAGAGGTCCCAGACAGGGAAGAGGTATTTTATCCAGCAGTTGGCCTCACATGAGGTGTCAGAGTACAGCAGAGCAAGGACACCGTCCATGGAGGAGGCACCACAGCCAGCTCAGTCTACCAGAGAACAAGAAGGGTGAGAAGGGGGACCATGTAAGTAGAAGGGATCCCTTGCATGGATATCAGCACCCTCCTGGTGTGTCGAGAGGGCATGAGAATGGCAGTCTGGCACAGGTTGTCAGAGTGTGAGTGACATTAAGAAGTAAATTTGGGTGGCGAAAGTGTCACAACAGGCATGAGACTGGTTGTATGAAATTTTGTCAAATTAGTAAAAATGATAAGAAGAGTGGGAACCTGTGTTTCAATATCAGAAAAGGGAGTCACAAATAGGGAAGAGGAGAAACTAGAGTGAACCTTGTAAAGTTTGATTTGAATTGGAAGTTTGAGTGGTAATTCATGACATTCAAACTATATACACTATAGATACAAATGTGTGTGTCAGGGTGGGGGTAAATCTATACATTTGCTTCTATTCTCTAGTCTGTCCACTAATGGCAGTGGAAGTTGTGAGACTAATAGCTATGAACACAACTCCACCTTGGTAAACTAATAACATTCTCCCCTGGAAGAAACCAAGATTCCTTGGAGAAATGTTTTATTCCAGGCCTGGGGCAGGAAAGTAAAAGGAATCAAAATCTTCCTTAAGTACCGAAAGGTGATAGAGACCTACATAAAGGACAAAGAGACCAGCTTGAAGGAGCTGTCACTGGCTAAATCATTGACAATTTGAGCACTGAGAAAATGATAGTAGAGGATTTTAATACATTGAATAAAATAAAAAACCAGAGTTTATGCAGCCAGAAATGAGGAAATAAATAATTTGAAAGTTTGATGAGGAACAGGATATTTACATAGACTCAAATTACCTCCCCATGAAATATTCATTAATTGCAAAGGGACCAACAGTAATTTACAGAGAAGAAGACTGGAAAGTAGCACCTTAATCAACTGATCAATGTGAACAACATCAATAATGGGAAGGATTAATGCCAGGAGCCACCTGATGAGGTGTAATGAGAAGAACACAGTATCATTCCTGTGATTGTCCTGCTAAGATGTATGACTTGAATCTACACTTGACAGCAAATTGGAAGACATTTTGAGATAATATGCCTATACTTTTTGAAGGTGCCGATATAAAGATATTGAAGCAAAGGTTGAGGACTATAGGAGACTAAAGATATAATGAATGCATTGCCTGATTCTGAACTGGATCATTTTGCTATAAAGAAAACTTCTGGGTGAAACAAATAGATCCAGAAAGTTAGATGTTAGTAATGCTTCAGTACTAATTTCCTGATTCTGATGGTTGCACTGTGGTCCTGCAGGAAAAGTCTTTGCTGGAGGAAAAACACACTAAAATATTCAGACTTGATGGGGCACAGGTTGGCAATTTAAAATAATTCAGGGGAAAAGAATTGCACAGTACATAAAAAAGTTATTTTTTAGGTTGTTTTAAAAATTGAAGGAAACAAAGGAGAGAAAATATGTAAGCTACAGTTACAGAAATCAGACAAATGGAGGGAAGGGAACGGGGATTTATTGAGAAAGGGCATGAGGACACATTCAGGGTTGATAGAAATGTTTTATTTCTTGAAAGGAATGTGGTTACTTGGGTGTATATTGTCAAAGCCCATCAAACTGTATGCTTAAGATATATGCACTTGGCTGCATTGTACCTTAATGAAGCAATATGCATATAAAAAATGGGGGCAGTGAGTCCAGGCAATTCATCAAACTGCTTCGTTTAGAAATAGAGAAGAAAAATAAGGCTTAGCTAGAGCAGATTCCACATTTTTAAATATAAAATTTTTATATAATTTTTAATATAAAAGAGCTTTTTTGTTAATTTTTCTTTTGTTTTGTCTCTAAATGCAGTTTTGGAATATGTGACTAAAGCACATGAACTATATGAGCATGCTAAAGAAAAAAAGTGTTACAGGGAGAGAGGCTGAAACTAATGAAGAGAGAGAAGTTCCCAGACACAAAGAGGGTGGAGAACAGAGCAGAGCACTGGGGGAGAGGAGAGTCAGGGTCTGGTCAGAAGTGCCCCTCATTCCTAAAGCTACAAGAAAAGCACTTTAGGATGTAAGTAATTAAAGTAATTATAGGGATCAGAGAATCCTCACACTGGATAGTCCTGATATTCCTTTGCAATAAGGTTTGGGATCATCTGTTGAATACGGAGTTTTAAATGGCTAAGAGGGTTTTAAAAGTGGTACAAGCTTGAAATCTAAAAACGGGGACCAGGATAAGGATCTGACTGGGCATTCTAATTATATGATGGGAACTTTGTGACTTTGCTCACTAATCCAGACTTCAACTAGAAGAAAAAATAATTTCCTTATATTTGTCCTTCGTCTAGTTATGCATCCGCAATCATCTTAATCCCTTAAAACTCCCTCATAGAATTGCAATTTGCTCAAAAAAGAAGGATCTAAAGAAAATAAGGAAATAGGCCAAAAAGAAATGCATGGTTACTCAGCAACCTCAAAGTTACATGATTCATCTCTAATGAATATGATGATGACAAGAATTGTGTTTTGTTTTATTTTGTTTTGTTTTGTTTTTCCTAGCTCCAAAGAATGAGGAGGTTTAAAAGGTGTGGAAACTGCTTCCAAAAGGGCTGAGGGAGACAACTTGGATAATTGTTTATAAGTGGCTTACATGTTTCACTAGCTGTTGACATATTTTGCTTTTTTTTTTTTTTCATAACAAATTTGCCAGGATGGTATCTATTATATAGATTTCTTTATTAATGACTATTATATTAATTAGGATTTAAAGTTCAGGCTACTTAAGTAGTCAGGCAAAATGTCAATACAGACAATGGGATTCTTTTTCTTTCTTTCTTTCTTTCTTTTTTTTTTTTTTTTTTTTTTTTTTTTTTTTTTTGAAAAACTGTATCAAAAATGAAGCTAGGTGGCCTGTTTTTAGCAGTCCTCATACATGTCTCTTACTTCTCGTTCAGGACTGTTACTCTCATTGCTCCATAGGAACTGGGTTCTAATCCATGGGGCCCTCCACCCAAGTAATTCCTAGCCTATGCCACTAGTTAAATGGCTTCAGTATTCTATTTTGACCAAATTTAGAATAGCCTATGCAACTACCATAGACTGATTACAATTCTAAAGGATTACTTCCTTTCCAAAATTAAACTGCAACAATGCTTCCCTCATCAAGCAGTGTGTTTCCCCAGTAGAAAAACAAACTGGTAAGTATGTTTAATTTCATTGCTGTTATAAAGGGAATAATACAAAAAGAGTGCTTTATTTCTGATGTGTATTCAAGGAGACAAGTGATATCCCTGGAAAAGATGTGCATTAAAGATGCATTAAGAGCTAATTTAAGTAATGAGAATTGAGTCCTTTCCTTTAGGTGCAAATTTCCCCATCGGTGTAATTTATGAAATTGTTTCATTTGTGAGCTTTTCTGTTTTTGTGGCATGATTTAGTTGAGTTGGAGAACATTGGGCAATCATTTTTTATAGTCAGCTTAGAAATCAAACATTCTTATTCCAATCTTTGAAAACATATGGAATTGAGAAAAACAGGGTTTTTGTTTTGTGTTTAATCAGTATCATTGGATCCAGAATCTCATAGTGCTATTCATCTTACAACCCTCAAGCCATATGCAATTCACAGAATATTTCATTCTGATTTCTTGTAAGTCACTTCATGAAGTCAAGAAACTGCCTTTGGATTGTGATTTGAGTTGACCTAGAAAATAAAATATTTAAAACGGTCATCTCAACAGACACAGATGGACTCACACTGAAGCAAGTAGGAGGGATTCATGAAATCAACTGTCCAGAAATGAATGACATATTCTCCTTAACTGAGCTCTCCTTCAACCTAAAATAGGACTCCTCAAATTATAATTTTTATTTTTTCTGTTTTGATAAATTTACTTTTAAATATGACTGTGAAAAAACTGTCATTGTACATTACAGTGATTTGGCTGAATTCATCAGTGGCTTCTCAAGGACACTGCTGGTAAATAGCAGAAAATGATCTTCAGATATTTAGTAGAGGCAAAGTGTTATGAAAAATATCATGAGATTTAGAGCCAGCTACAAATTCCATTCTCAACTTTGCCACTTCAAGCTTTATAATCTCAGGTTATTCATTTGTTCTGAAAACCCAGTATGGAATGTACAGAGATGCTACTAAGAATCAATGACAAGGGGCTGGAGCAGTGGCTCAGTGAATACAATGTTTGCCCAGCATGCGTGAGTACGCGAGTTCAAACTGCAGAACCATGTACACGACAGTGTCCAAGGAATAAAAGTCACATGTAAAACTAATGTAAAACTAAATAAAAATTGCTTCTCCCTTTCTCTCTCTCTCCCCCTCACTGTCCCTCTCTCTTTAAGAAAAAAAAAAAAAAACAAGAATCAATGACAAGGGGCTGGAGAGGTGGCTCGCCGGTTATGGCGCTTGCCTAGCAAGTGTGAGGATGTGAGTTCAAACCCCAGTACCACATACACAATGGATTTTTGGAGCAACGAAAGCTACATGAAAAACTAAATAAAATTGATTCTCTCTCTCTCACTCGCTGTCCCTCTCTCTTCAAAAAAAAAAAAATCAATGATGATACGCATGCAAAATAATTAGCATATTGGTGATATCCAATAACAAGTAACTTTTAATCACTTATAGCATGATTCATCTTACCCCTTAGGACCTATTGTTTTGCCTTATATACACGATAAATGAAAGATGAAACCAATGTTTTTAGTGAATTCCTGTTAATCAGCTAAAATAAGCAATTTCAAGTTGAAAACATTTAGTAGTTAAATCCATAAATAAAAATAAATGTCTTAACCTCACTTATTCGTTTAAAAACTGACAGAATGAAACATTCAAAATAAAAAGCTACTTTTTGGTTCATAGTCTCAGTGCAATTCCAATCATATTTAAATGATTGGAAGTCATGGAATATATTACTTTCTTTATTTTTCATTGGCTCCTATTCTATTTAAAAAGAAAAGTTATTGGATAATAGCATTTAGAGCTGGAGATGGGTCCTAGAGATCTGTAATCAACCTCTTTAATTTAGAGATAACTAAACTAAGGTCTGGGGAGACAAAGTGACTTAGACATGATCATAACAGCAGAGCTAAGATTAGAAATCAAGTCGGAAATCTCAATGTGATTTCCTTTACTCTACAGCATCCTGCATAAATCAAACCCAAGTGTAGGTACATGCTGTGATCCTTTAAAAGAGGTTGCGTGGTGAGTTTTTTAATGGAACAAAAGGCATCTTGTACCAATAAAACTCAAGGTAAAAAAGAATTCATGCCTCATTCTGTAGAAATTTAAAAGGAATTAGTAAATTTAACATTGCCTTTCTTCAGCCCTTTGTCACAGAGTCTATGAATTATTTTAACATAGATACCAGGATCTTACAAAATTATTATTAATGACTACACGCTTTTTCTAAGGCAATGGCCAATGGCTCTCTGGAAAGAGAAAAACTATTCTTCGAAGTGAGTTTTGTTTTTGAGGGTGTATTGAAACATTCAAATGCATTCTTCTTCAAAGGCAGAGAAATTTACCCTCAGAACAAAGTAGTTGGATGATTGGAAAGTATTTAGCTGACTCATGTCTAAGTTTGTACCATTGTTCATGTGATACTGATAGTAATTATATACAGTTGTTACAGGAATTAGTTGAAATAGTAATATAAAGAAAGACAGCATAAAGTAAGAATGAATACTATTGTTGTTCTGATTATCATTGTCATTTTTACCCATTATCAAAACCAGATAAAATTCAGATACCAATAAAAGATTCTATCCTGTTCCTGCCTTACATTTCATAAGGATGACTCACCCAATTTAAATCTATCATCTAATTAAATGGTGTTATGCATTTCTTAAAATCTTAATCAATTTGTATTCTTTCTGCTACTGGACTTGCTATTGAGCTTCAATGCCTCAAAAGAAAACGATAGTTAACAAAAATTCACAACTGTTTCAATAGAATCTCACTGCCATATATTCATATGCTTCTCTTTGTGGGTATCCAAACTGCTAAACTCCCTTAATTTGGAAATTAAAGTGAACATAGGAAAGGTAAACTTGTTAATGATCTGAAAAAAATAGAAAAAATTTAATACATGATATTCCTGGGAACATTCTATAGGCATATCATTTCATTTGCTTTCAATCATTGCATGCAATTTCTTGGTTTGTGATAAAGAAAATAATAGAATGAATCAGAAAGATCCTTTTTGCATTCTCCATCATCTTAGAACAAGAATTTGTATAAATAGACCACCATAAATACTGTCAAATTAATTGATTAAAGATACTAAAACAACATTGGAAATTTAAGTTGTCAGTCAAATATTTGCAAGTATAGCATTTCATTGTTTTAAAATTTTTTTCCTCATACATCTTCATTACCAAAATCCAAATAGATAAGACTTGTCTTAACCAAGACTTACAAAGTGTATACAAAAAACCTTTCACCTTCAAGTGGACAATTATCGTGTGTTTAGCAGCACATGCCAGGGTAGTTGATGACCTTGTACTAAAGGAAGTTCACTTTTCAATGCATTAATAACAAACTTAGAACACAGGACAAATGATTCATTTCTCAAGGAAAGTGCTTTCCTTCTCTTAAAAAGGTATATTCTCAAAAGTTAAATCTTTCTACAAAAAATCCAAAGTCATGATCACAATAACATCAAAATATGTGATCACAGAATGTACATTATACATCATTTTTAATTTTTGTGGATTTACTTCATGTTCAATTCCACACATTTACTCTGAAAGCTGCAGTTAGAGCTGACAGTTTCCAACAGCACTGCCTACATCGGATTAATGGACAATTTTAAAAAACTAACAAATACTAGAAAATTTCAAAATAAATACTATTAATATGAGTATGAATTAAATTTGATTCAATATAATATAAAATCAATTTAATTACAGCAATACCAACATAAAACATAATTTACAAATACTTTAGGTGGGGCTAGAGCAGTGCCTTAGTGGTTACAGTGTTTACCTGGCATGCAGGAGGATGTGGGCTTGAACCCCAGCACCACATACACAACGAAGTGTTAGAGTAACAATAGTCACTTTTTTTTTTCTGTTGTGGCCTTCAATGGATTGATCATGCCCGTCCACATTAGTTGAGGCCAATTTTTTTCTACTGGCTCAACTGCTAATCTTTTTTGGGAACACTACCAGAAATGTTGTTTTACTAGCTATGTGGGCATTTCTCAGTCCTGTCACATTGACACATAAAAGAAATCCTCATACTTTCTATGGGAAGATCACATGCTAAGTTGAAGCCAAAAACAGTCAGAGGAGGAAGGAATCAACTGTGATACATTTTTCACCGCTGAGAATCAAGCTCCCACTGTCTTCCTGGCCTCCTCAATGTTTAATAACAATATCATGATTGAGAATACCCACCCTGGGACTTTTGTCACACTTAGTGATCACATAATCCTCCAGTATTCACAGAACAAGTTGAAGACAGTCTGCTTAGTTTCAGCATTAGGAATCTCAAGACCAAATATTGCTCTCCTATTAAGCAACCAATGAAGTCATCTTACTATTCCTATCCAATATTGCTCAGAGAAGAGGAAATAAAAGGATGATATTCAGGATATAAAAAAAGAGCAAACATAATCAGAGTTTGATATATCACTTCTAAATAAAACTCTTCCTTGAACAGATAGCAAAGCCTGAATTGTCAAAACAACAGCATACTGTTTGCAACAGAGTAGAGAGAGATGTATTTATTGTAAATAAAGGAGAGAAAAATCCATGTTGCCCCTTCAAAGATGTCAAATGGAATGTACAGATTAACCAATCATGTCAAAAATATCCATAATAAATTATAAAATTGTATATTTCTTAGTCTTTGATAATTAAATTAAAATACAGAGAAATCCCTCTATTGGCAACACATAAGAAAGTGAAACAAGGATCTTTGAATAGTAAACTAGGAACACACAAATTCTACACTGATTGTGGGTACCATTCTGTTTCCAAACGCTCAGCTATTAAAAATCGCTGGGTGATGTGCACCTGTGAAATTGAGTGTGCACCCAATTCAACTTTCCTGGACAGAATGAAACACTAAGAATGATAAGAAAGTTATGTGAATTTGTAAGAGATACACGTATGCTGTTGGAGTCCAATAGAAATATTTTAACCACTGGCCTGAATCCAATCTGCACAGTAATTTAATAGACTATCAACCACAAATGCAATCCATAAGGCAAGTAAATGGGTACCAAAAGCAATAGGTAATTTTCTTAGAATGGGATTGGTAGAATCAAACTAATCTACATGAAAAAGGAAGCTGCATGGCAATATCATATAAAATTTTCAATAAGAAAGTGTAACCAATCATATCCTTATGATATATTGCTTTGGGGGAAATATATGATCAATCTCATAGGAATTTCCAGATGTTTTTAAGTCAACAAGAATTTTTTCTCTTTCCCACTCTCTCTTTTTCTCTCCCTCTCTCTCTCTCCCTCTTGTAGAATATCTACCTCATTAAATGTAAAGAAATTTCATAGGATCAGAAGTTGAAGTGAGAGTTTTTAAAGAATCATGCAAGTGTTCATGCTTAAAAAATTATTTTATTCAAAGCAACTTATTTCAACTTATATCATTTGGATACTATCTTAGAATTTAATTTTTAGGAATTATTTTCAAAATAAAGAGCCATAAAAAGAAATTAAGGAAATGCAAAAAGTCATGCAAAGAAATTAATCCATAGACTTTATCAATATAATTCTCAGGACATGAATTCAGAGAACTGTGATTAGCCTCATTCCAGCTCTACTAAGTAGAAATATTTAAATTAGATATAAAGTATTTTATGAGGAAAAATTGCCCACCATGTTCACTGGTTAAATATGCTATTTTCTGCCAAACATATGTCCTACATATAAACATCCTCTTATGCTCTTTACCTCCATGTATGCTCAAAAATTTTTTAAATTTTTCAAAAATGGAAATAGAATAATCTAGAATTTTTGGTTATATGGGAAATATAATCTTATCATTAAAGGCACTACATTTGGGACCAAATGTATTAGAAGATATACTTCAAAAATCCAACACCATATTTTATTCACATTTTTAAGCAACAAACAGGTATTCATAAGTTATGTGATATTGTGTACTAACAGCATTGAGACGCAGAATTTGTTAAGTGAAAGACAGTGTCCTTTGCTTTCAGTTTGCATTCTTATGTGAGAGACAAACTTTAAAATTGCACAAATTAATATACAATTAAATATTCTCAAAAGTCCCATGATGAACAGATAAAGTATTTTGATATAGTAAGGACAACTGAATTTTGATTTTAAAAAAGAAATACTTATCTGAGTTCTGCTAAATTGGTTTCCAGGTGGATGTCCACTTTAGCAGAGAAAAATAATACGTAGAAAGGTGTGTAACATGGGAAAAATCATTCCATTTTTTTTTAATTTTTTATTTTTGAACAACCTTACAAGATTTTAACAAAATAATATAAAATGTGTATAAATTGTGTATATATTCTGGATATTGCAATTATCCCCAGGAGTGCCCCCCCCAATTACCCTCCCTTATCCCTCCCTTCCCCTTCCCATTATAACTCTAAAAAAGTATTAGATTGTAAAGCATTACATCTT
>PVKS010012575.1:0-53329 GCA_004027875.1 Aplodontia rufa
ACACACACACACAGAGCTATATGAAGACACAGCACAGGGAGAAGGGGGCCACCTATAAGTCAAGGAGAGAGATCTCAGAAGAAACTAGCCAGACAGGAATGGTGGTAGCACACACCTGCAATCCCAGACAACAGGATCTCAAGTTCAAGGCCAGCCCTCA
The DNA here is from genome assembly GCA_004027875.1 of Aplodontia rufa. Lineage (NCBI taxonomy): Eukaryota > Metazoa > Chordata > Mammalia > Rodentia > Aplodontiidae > Aplodontia > Aplodontia rufa. The sequence continues at coordinate 161 of PVKS010012575.1, forward strand.
GCAAGACCCTGTCTTAAGGTAAGATAAAAAGGGCTGGGGATTTAACTCAGTGGTAGAGCATCCTTGGGTTCAATCCCTAGTATCAGAAGAAAAAAAAAAAAAAGAAGAAACTAGCCCTGCTGACCCCTTGATCTGGGGTTTCTGGCCTCGCAGAATTATAAAAACATAAATGTCTGCTTGAAGCCACCCAGCCTGGGGCACTTTGGAATGGCAGTTCAGCAAACTGATGTACTTCTGGCATTTTCCTCTGTTTACTGTGTGATTTCATGGGTGTGCCTGCGATCCCCACGAGACTGTAAACCATACAGGGACCTCATGTGGTGTCTTGCACACAGTAGGAGCAAACAAATGCGGCTCTCAGGGTGATAGAGAGGGGAGGGGTGGGAGTGCAGACGTGGCCCCCTCCTGAGTCGCTCCTAACAACCCTTCCGTGAGCAGGGCTGTTCAGCTCTGGGACTCGCAATTTGATTTACTCCAGAGTGACATCACAGCCATCACCATGGCAACGCCCAGCGATGCCTGTCTGCCAGACAAAGTGTCTTCCATCAGCAAAGGGCAAACGGATGCCCAGGACGGAAAGGAGCCATTGGTGGCCGCCTTCCCCACCCCTGCAGCCAGGGCCTGGGGGAGCTGCAGCGGGCACCACAGGGGATGCAGCCCTCTGGGGGCAGCCAGGACTGCCCTCCCTGCCTGGAGACCTCTTTATCCCTGAGACAGACCAGTCAGCCAAAAGCAAAATTAAACAGGTGGAGGCCACGATTATTGGCCTGGCTTACCTGCAGAATCTGCCCTTTGCCCCTCAAACCGCTGAGCAGTAACCAAAACTGCTTTCTCCTGTCTGTCTGTCCATCCTGTCTCCCTTCCTGCTTTCTCTCCTTCCCTCCTGCCTGCATTGCTACCCTCTCTCTCTACCCCCTCCCATCCCCCTCCCACTCCTCTCTCACCCTCTGTCCATCTGTTAAGACCTTGCTGTGCGTCAGCTTCTGTCTTAGGTGTGGACTGCTAACTGGTGTCCAGAAGGGGTCGGTCCCCACGGAAAAAGGAGCCAAGTCTCCATCTTTACCTTCTTGGAGGAGCTGGGAGGTGTGGCTCCGGGCAGGGGCGATGCAGAGGAGAGAGCCATTGCTGGTATCAAGAATGAAACCTCAGATGCATTTGTGGCAGTTGTAAAGTTCCAGGAGACAGTTGAACACAGTAGAGCTACTGCTAGTGTGCCTCCAAGTGTGTAGGAGTCAGACGTCCCCAGGGCCAACCTGGAAATCCAGCCACCATCTTCACTAGATAAATGGATCCCAGACTCCAAACTTCTAGACACCATATTCATGTACATTTCTGTTGCCTTCTCTGTGCCCTCCTTAATCACCAGAAGAAAGGGACCAGAAATGTATAAGATGTCACCATTTTATATGGTGCTGACCCTCAGGCAGCGTGGAGTACATGAGAGTCCCTACAGCCTTGCGGCCCATCACCCCAGCTCCCACCTCGCACTGCCCCTGCCTGGAAAGCTCCCTCCATGGGCCTCAGTCTTTCTGTCTGTAAAATGGAACTAATGTCACCCACATGCCAGGATCAGAATGGGGAGCGGGGCCATTGCTTATAAGAAAACTGGTCCACAGAAGGCACAGGATAAATGCCAGCTGTTCCAGTAGATTCTGTAGGAAGGCAGAGCTTGCCTATCAGTCACCCCGCTGACAGAAGTGTCAACAGGAAGCGCGGGATGTTGAGAGATGCCTCCTGAGCTGGCGCTGTCAGAAGAGCTGTGACAATCTGCCTCTAGAAAAAGCTCAGCAAGCTGCCAGGCCCAGGGGAAATCCAACCATGACAATTTGCCCAGAGCCTGCAAGATGTTCCCTAACTGTTGATGCTCATGAGGGACAAGCAACAGCTGAGCTAATTTTTTTCCCATCAATTTGCAACATCTGCCCAGCCCTTACTGGCAGAGGAAAAATAAGGACTTTCTGAACATGCCTTCTGCCTGTCAATCTTTGACAAGTTCCTGGGCCCTTCCAGAAAGCAGATATTTTTAACTGACCTCTGCACAGGAACCAGCAGCCCTGGCAGGCAGGCAGCAGCACTGGCCTGTGGACTCATAAGGGCCCTGTCTTTTTTATTCTGTTACTCCAGCACATAGTAGGACATGGCACACAGTGGGTACTAATATATGTTGATTGGATAGATAGCTGGTGGTTGGGTGGGTGGGATGATGGGTAGATGGATGGATGGATACATGGTTGGGTGGGTGGGTAGATGGATGGATAGATGAATAAATGAATGGATGGATAGATAGGTGGGTAGATGGATGGATAAATGAATAAATGGATAGATGGATAGATAAAAAAAAATGGGTAGGTGGGTGGGTGGATTGATGGATGGATAGATAAATGGATAGGTAGATGAATAAATGGATAGATGGATGGGTAGATGAGTGGGTGGATGGATGGATGGATGATGGATGGATGGTTGGATGGGTAGAGGGATGGTTGGATGGGTAGATGGATGGTTGGATGGGTAGATGGATGGGTAGATGAATTGATGGATGGATAGATGAATAAATGGATAGATGGTGGGTGGATGGATGGATGGTTGGATGGGTAGATGGATGGATATAGTGAACTAAAGTAAAAGTTGCCTCCTTCCTGTCAGGAAATTCCAGAAACGTGAAGACCCTGGGCCATGGGAGCAGTGGGGTTTAGACTCAGAAAAACTGTGTGGATCACAAAGTGATAGGGCCCCTGATGACCTTGAGATAACAGGCAAGTCATTGCTTATGTGTGTGGGGGGGTGGTGTGTTGCATTGAAGTTAGGAAGGACAGAGGGCTTGGGGCCAGCCCAGCCCATCCTAGTCTAGGATTCTAGTCTACTCATCATAGACTCTTTAGGATCTTGTAATTTTTGAGATAAACCTACTTATAGGATTTTGTATTTTTTTTAAGAGAGAAGGACAGTGAGAGAGAGAGAGAGAGAATCAATTTTTATTGAGCTTTTTTATTGGCTTTCATTGCTCTGAAACTTAGTAGTGTACATGGGTGCTGGGGTTTGAACCCGTGTACTTGCGCATGCCAGTCAAGCACCATAACTGCCAAGCCACCGCTCCAGCCCTGGGTCTTGTATTTTTGAGATACTACCACCTAAGCAGTTTGCATGGAGACTGAGAAACATCCACACTTAATAGTCATGTGATTCATGACATACAAAGACTCAGAATTGGTCTCATGGTCTGGGGCTGAGGGACCTTAAAAGCAGCCATACAGAGGAAGCAAGAAGTTTATCTTTATTGTGTTTTACTGTTCCTTCCTTCCTAGGTACAAGGAACCCCTGGAGGCTAAAGGACACCCCCATCCTCCTTCACTCAAGGAGATGTGGCCACGTAAAGAGCAGGGTGGAGACCCCAACCCTGCCTCACAACTGCTGCATGACCTTGAGCAAGTCACGTTCCTTCTCTGAGCCTCAGTTTCCCCATCTGTAAACTGTAAATGACAGCGTTTTCTTTCCATGCCAGTTGCTCTGGGATTATGTGAATACCTGTGCTTTCAAGACCCTGGTCTGGGTAGATGCCCTCTTCCATTCTCTCCCTTGCCTAAGGGGCAGCAAGGAAATAAATCCAGACCTGGACCAGTTGTGCAGGACAGGTGTAGGCAGCCAGGGTACGGCCACCAGGGAGGACTGTCCTCCCAGCTGGATGTTGCAGGATGAGCAGAGCATCCAGGCAGAGAGCGGCCCCTGGAAATAAAAGTCACTCTGTGTTCCAGTAGCTGGAAGGGAGGCAGAGGAGGAAGGGATGTGACCAGAATGAGAGCCCCACACATTGTATGAAGGTTTGTAACCCACGGAGAACTGGTAAGAGTGGTGTTTGACGGGGACCTCCGCCAGCCATGTGCAGGATGGATGAGAGATGGGAAAGGGGAGAGGCCAGGGGTCCAGTTAGGGGCCAGTTAGAACTATGTGAGAGGCAAGAGGCCTGTGTGTGTCAGTGGCCGTGGGCAAGGGAGGTGGGGGACAGATTTAAAACGTGGTTTGGAAATATTTACTGAGCACTTTTCCCACTCCCTCTGAATCTTCCCTGGCTGCTTTGTGGCTACTTGAAGCTTTCTGATGGCTTCCAGTGGCCAGATTCCTCAGCATGGCAGACAGGCTCACAGGCTGGTCCCCAATCTGTTCCATGCTGTCCCTCTCTCTTGCTGCTTCGGCCACACTAACAGCCCATGCACCCCCACCACAGAGTCTGCAAACGTCCGCTCTGCCAGGAGGCTCCCCTAGTCCTCCTCTACTTACCCCCCATTCTGATCTCAACTTAGTAGACTGGCCAGCTCCCCAGTTAGGTCAAATTCCCCTGTGGCAGGCAGGCACCGCGTAGCTCTCCTGACATTTGTCACGAGGCTCCCTCTTCCACAGGGATAAAGTCCATGAGGGTGGGCGCTGAGTGTGTGTTTGCTCTCTGTGCTCCCAGGGCTGGGCACGCAGATGTTCTCCTAAGCACCTTTTGAATGAATGAGGGGAATCCTGAGCATGCGCTCAAGAGGCTGTGGTGTTAGCAGGGTGGGAGACAGGGAAGGGCTCTTTCAGCAGCAGTGTGCCAGCCCTGCAGGAGAAAGACGTCTTTCTGAACCCTGGTCCCTGCCCCCCATTGATGCCTCTCTGGTATGTACAGCATCAGAGCCTCTTGGGGACCTGGTCCCCTTAGCACTGTTGCCACCACCAGCCAGGCGAAGACCTGATGCTTATCTGGACCACGCTGGCTGGAGAGCTACAGTGGATGCCATGGCAACAGTCCAACTCCTTGGAAGCCCCAGGCTGCTCCCAGGGCTGCCAAACCAAGTTCCTCCTTCTATGGGGACTGAGCCCAGGGTCCAAGTTCAGAACAATAAAAGTCACTGAAGGAGAAAAACCACCTTTAGATTACTGGGAATACAATTGATTGCCTCGAGTCCTGGGAGAGCCACAGATTAATTAACTTGGTATAAAGGTCTGTCCACATGACCACAGAGACTCACCTGCAGCTCCTCACTGGAGAGTAAGGAGTCACACATTAACGCAGGTCACGGAAGGGTCCCAGCTAGGCAGGAGAGCGGGAGCATGGTACTGGGAGACAGGCAGGTGTCCTGGGTTCAGGTATGGACTTGGACATCTATTTCTTTTCAATTCTCTGCATCCGAGTCCTCACTTACAAAATGGGGATCAAGATCAAGACTTACTTGTGGGGTCATTGTGAGGACTCCTCCGTTGCTCGGAATATCCCCTGGGGAGCAGAGAGGGCACAGTGACGCGCAGCTGACCACTAATGTGAGCAGGCACTGCAAAGGTGTGCTCTGCCCTCTTCCACGTGGATTCGTCGATGGGATCGGCAGCCTTTGGAGAGTGACCACCAGTGACCGCCAGCATCCTGGTGCTTTAAGCAGGCTACAACAGAGGGCTCTACTTGGGGTGTTGGAAAATGTGACTCTCCTGGCCTTGGAGAGGAAGGCTTGCCTGAAAAGAGCTACATCTCCTAGGTCTGGGCACAGTGGACCTGGAGGAAGATCTCTATGCTGACTCTGCAGGACAGAGAAGGGACAACCTGGCCATTGGGGACCATGCTAAGCCCTTGACCCACCCCATTTGGCCACCTGCATGACACTGCCATGAGGCAGGTGTCATCAGCCCCACTTTACAGAGCAGAATGTTGAGATCCAGAGAGCTCAGGCAAATTGCCCAAGGTGCATCAGGTCACAAGTTGAAATGTTGTCACAAATGCAACTGAGAAGCCAGCAGCCCTCGTGTCATAACACTGCAAACAAGCAAGTGCCAGTCTCTCCCCTAACCTTTTCCCAGCCCAGTCACGCTCCTGGAAGAGGAGAGGCACGCACGGTTTCCTTCACCTGCACAAGGGTCCTGGCCAGGCCTCGGCTCCTCTGCTGACGTGGGGGTTCCCTCCAATTCTACAGCAGGACTTAGAGCGGGAGTGCACAGGGCTCACCCGGAAAGCGACCGTGGCATCACATCCAGGAGTACGTGGGGACAGGGACTTGCCTTGGCTCCCAACTCCATTTTCACTGTGAAAAAGTAGGCTTAGCCTAGGCGGGAAACCCCCTCGCAGCCAGTTCAAGGTCAAATTTTGGCCTGTGGTCCACGAGCCATCGCGAGAGCCCACTCTGTTGACGCCTTTTCCAGCACTGAACCCCAGTGTCTCCTGAAGGCCTCTGATTCATCAGAGTCGACTAGAAGTGTATGCCGAGCCTGGCTCCCCACTGGAGGATGCAAGAGAGGCAGGAACGCAGATGTACTTACTAAAAGGAAATAATTTGAGCTACCACTGAGAGCAGAGGGCCATGACAAAAGTGAGCAGCCGTCAGCCAGGGTCATTAGCACGAATGCTTGAAGACTCCCCTGGCCTTGGGCTGCCTACCACGGTCAGACCTCAGACGCCTACCGAACCCTTCCTCAAAGTATTTCTGGAAGTCTGGGATGATGGTAGGGATCATTCTACATATACTCTCAAATAAATCCGTGCTGATGGGCAGCATCACACCCTTGGTTTGCCTGCATGAGTTGGGGTACACTTTTGTAGGTGCCAGAGCACTTGAGTCCAGTGTTGCCCAAAATGAAGCCTCAAGACTCCAAACTAGCTTCTTTATTATTATTATTTTTTAAAGATAGAGGGACAGTGAGAGAGAGAGAAAGAACAAATCAATTTTATTTAGTTTTTCATCTGGTTTTCAGTGCTCTGACACTTAGTTGTGTATGTGATGCTGGGGTTCGAACCCAGGTCCCCACACATGTCAGGCAAGCATCATGGCTAGTCACCACCCCAGCCCCCCCAAACTAGCATCTTTTCCTCCTCTGTCCTCATTGTGCATAGCTCTACTGGAGGCCACACAGAGTGGGGAGAATTCATCCATGGAAAAACTCATTATTGAGCATCTGCTATATTCCAGGCACTGGGAAAAGGCAATCAGGGAGGACTTCACTGAGCAGGTGACATTTATGCTGAGACCTAAGAGTTCCCCTCACAAAAAGTAAGGGGCAGAGCCCTCCCGCCGGAGGGGTGGGTTGGACTTGAAGAACCAAGGAGAAGGGAATGACTGGAGCCAGGTGAGAGATAGGTGGGGTTGAAGCTGGAGGAGAAGTCCTTCAAGGCCACAGTGAGGACTGGGGATTTTATTTAGAGTGTCATGTAATCCCTGAAGTGTTTTAAGCAGAGCAGGAAGGTGATTTAATTTATGTTGTTAAAATGTCACTTGGGCTGCTGAGCAATGAGAACAAGGGCGTGAAGCAGGAGGGAGCAGAGAGCTGGGGGCGCTGCAGCAGAGACCAGGGGAGGAGGGGCTGGGGCTCGGGGGCCAGTCCAGGCAGGGGCAGGGAAGCTGCTGAGTGGGTGGATCGGAGGGAGATTTCAGAGGGAGAATCAACTGTGCTTGCTTATAGACTAACCATGGATACCTTGACCTTTTATTATTATAAAAATAATACACTCATTTCAACGCCTTCCACGTGTCTGTGCTCAGCAGGAGCACTGTACAAACCCCTCCCCCTCTGCTGGGCACTGGCTTTCTCCAAGCAGCCTTCTTTCCTCCCGGCAGGGGCTGGAACCTCCCTGTGGCTCAGCCAGGAGCAATATTCCACCTGGATGAACATGTGTCTCTTCATACATGGCCCAGGCAGCAGGAAAGAAGTGGCCCAGAGAGGTCAAGACACTTACTCCAGGTCTCACAGCTACCATGCAGTGAGTGACCAGGTACCAAGGATTGAACCCAGGGGCGCTTAACTACAGAGCCACATCCCCAGCCCTTTTTAGATTTTATTTTGAGACAGGGTCTCGCTAAGTTGCTTTTGGGCCTTGCTAAGTTGCTGAAGCTGGCTTTGAACTTGCGGATCCTCCTTCCTCACCCGCCTGAGTTGCTGGGATTACAGGTGTGTGCCACCATGCCGGATGGCATGTAGTGACTTTTAAAACCACGAATGTAGTTTTATTGCTATTGTATCAAATGTAGTGATTCCAAGCAGCATTATGTCAGAGCTATCCTTAGAGAATTTATTTCAATAAATAGCTAAGAATTCATTTATTCAATAAACACATCAAGTTCCTATTATCAATTTATGAGCATCAGTGGTCTAATATCTGTTGCAACGCAAAGCATCCAGCCAGCTTCTGAAGTTAGGGAGATAAAATAAGAGAAAGCCCTCAGTCCTCACAAAGCTTAAAGACTGGCAGGTGGGTGGACAGAGGGGGGTGGAGAGGAAGGGACAACAACATCTCCAAACCAAAGGGTTGCAATGTGGTCATGAAGGTGCGCCACCCGCCCCAGGAAAGCAAAGCAAATTGCAGGTAAACCCACCAAATGCATGTCTGATATGAAGCATATAATAATCTCAAGGATTTGAAAATAGTTCTCAGACTCCTTCAATTTGTTTCCCACAAGCACACTTAGCCTATCAATTTGAACCACCCACCAATGGAAGGTTCTGTGTGGCTAAGGTAAATGTCCACCCCGGCTCACACAGATCCAATTGCATGATCCCACAACCTAGGAAGCATCCTGGATTCTCCCCCATCTTGCCCCGCACTCATCCATCACCACCACCACCATCACTGTGGCCGCCATCTTTATCTCTGTTACCACAGCGGTTGCCCCAGACCTCTCAGCTCCCTTCCTCTCCAATCTAATCTACACAGTGGCCAGGATGGTCTCATAAAACAGAAACAGTGGTACATTTTTCTCCTTATACACTTTCAGCAACTGTCTTTTGCACCCCCAGTAAAATTCCACCTCTCCTGGTGGCCCACACCCCTCCTCGTGACCTCTTATCTGCCACTGTCCTCTGTGGCCCAGGCTCATCTCCTTTTCCTCTGGGGGTCTGCAGAGCCCTTTCCGCTCTTTGCACCTGCAACTCTCATTGTCTCTGAGATTCCTCCTTGGTCCTGTTCTTGCCCTTGCATCATCCTCTGACTTTCTAAACCAACATACCGCCCCCCACCCCGGTGACTCTGTAGCATATCACCCAGACGACTTCCTTTAGAGCATTTATCAGATCTTTTATGGTCTCCCTGATGTGGACTTCCGGGTTCATGATGGTAGGAACACTGTCTAACTTTTATTGACCGCTGTGGCCCAGTGTCCAGCACAGAGGAAACACTCTGAGATGTGTTGAATTAAAGCCAACAGCAAAAAAAACTTCCCAGGGCTATTTTGAGGGTGGCGTAAGTCAGTGTGTTCAGTGCAGGGTACACTGTAGATCCTCAGTGCACTCCGTGAGCCCCAGCCTGGCCGGCAGCCTTGGGGAACTGGAAATGCATTACCCCTTTCTCCTGGGAAGAAAATATGAGAGCAAAGAGGACAAGAAACAAAGGGAAGCACTCCGACCACACTTGAAAGGATTCACCCACTCTGTTTCCCTCCCTTCTCTTTTGGCAACGTGTCTATTTTTATAGAGCAGGAGGAGCAGAGTACAAGATGGAGAGCTTCAAAGATCTGCCCTCTCTGTCCCCTGAGAAGCCCTCCCTGCCTCAGTTCAATTGCTCTTGAGCAGACACCTGCTCCCGGGCACCTTCGCCTGTCCCAGTCCCGCCTCTCCTTGCCATCAGAGAGCTGCCTGAGGCTCCTGGCCAGGCCAGCCTGTGCTCCTGCCCCCGGACAGCTTTGAAGTCTGGAGTCCACTCTGCCTGTTTGTACACCAACAGATCGCAGATAAGAAACAGGGACCCGGTGGCAGAATATCCATCTCCCACCAGTGTCGACGCCTGCTAGCAGCCATCTGCAAGCACTGGAAGCAGGGTACAGGTGACAGGGCCCTGGAGTCGCAGGCAGAACCCTCTTCAGCTTGGTAAGCAGGGATAAGCCCGTCACAGGGTCAGGAACTATGCTTAGATTCCAGGCCTGACTCTGCCACGATCAGGAGACAGACAAGTCCCTTAACTTTTCTCTCTTTCAGTTTCCTCGTCTGTAAAGTGGGTAAAACAATAAATCTAAATGAGTACCTTTCATTTTCGAGAAAGCTCTTTTCCATCAGTGGTTTTATTTCATTCATTCAATTGTACAATAAATACCTGCTGAGTGCCCACCTTTTGCCAGACATCAAGCTAGGCATGGCAGATACCGCGGCCAGAGAGGTAGAAGGCTGGTCTTCATCAAACTTTCAGTTTGATAGGAGAGACAGACATTAATCAGGTGGCCCCATAACAAACTGTCAAATCGCAGTAGCACTAATTCTACAGAGGACAGGAACAGAGACCAGGAGAACCTATGATGGGGGATTTGAACTCAAGGCCCTTGGGGAACCCATGCTTGAATGGACACCTGAAGAAGTTGAGGTGTTAACTGAAGACAGGAGGAAAGGATGTTCTGAGAACAGAGACCATGAGGGCCGGAGAGGAACCTAGAGGTTCTGGAAGGTTTGGAGTGGATGATTGGCATGGAAAGGGGTAGGAGAAGTCAGCAAGGACCAGACCTGTGGATCCTTGTTGGCTGAGGACAAGAGGAATCCTGTCTTTCTCCTGAGAGCCGTGGGAAGGCATTTACAGGATACATTGGGGTGAAATAAGATCAGATTTGATGCTTAGAAAGTTCTGCTCTGGCTTCTGTGTAGGGGACAGTTGGAGGAGCCTGAGTGGGAGCAGAAGGTGATGGCCACCACAGCTGATCCTGAGGGAGGGATTTTGTAAAGGTGGTGGCAGCAGAACTGGACATGCAGATAAATGGTCCAACAGCACGGTGGAGATGGTCGCCACTGGCCAGGAGTGAGGCGGGGATTGCCCTCCCCACTCCAAAGATGAGAGAAAGGGGAAACAGCCCCACCAATAGCCAGCGATGGATCCAGACTCGTGTTGAGGCCCAGCACTCAGAGGTTCCATCCCCAGGAGTAACTGTCTAGGAGAGGGAAGCAGCGCGGGCCTCTTTCCTAAAGCCATTGCAGCTGAGGATGGTGGGCAGCCTGCCTCAGCCTATGTCGTGTCCAACGGCGCTGCAGAGGCCGAAAGGAGCCCCAGTTCCAGGGCCAGCTGGAGTCAGGACCTGGGAGAGGTGGCATGCGCAAGTTTTGGCGGCGCACAGACAGGAGTCCAAACCCCATCCTTGCTGCCCTCTAGCAATGTGCCTTGTGTCCCACCTGTGGCTTCCTGGCGTCTAAGCCACCTGAGTAGCAGGGCACCGAGGGTGTGAGCCTTGAACCCCAGGCTGCGTACGCCGAGCCTGTTAGCGCCTCTTTCTCCAGAGACTTAGCTGGCCCAGGTGTGGTTGTCCCTCCTGACGTGGTTGTAACTTGCCAGTTACTGCACGTTGACTTTTAGTCCGTTGATAGATTTTGCACACTCCACAGACAATGCAGCTCTTGCTGCCTGGACCCAGAGCCGATGGTGCCCCATATCCCAGCCATTGCTGTGCCACAGCCTCTCCCCTGACTTTTCCAGCTGTGCCAGGTGCCAACATCCCGTCTCCCACAGCAACCTTCTCAGAGGGGTAGAGTAGCTCGCCATGACTCTGTGGACACTGAGGTAATAGGGTCGCATGTCACTTATCCATTCAACAGATATTCACGAAGCCCCCTAAGCTTCCAAATCAGCACACCTGTCGAAACAGGTGTGTGTTAGATGGGATGCTGCCCTTGAGAGAGCTGTCCGTTCACTCTCTCATTCACTTATTCATCCAATGTTCTTTTAACTGAGCACCTACGAGGCCTTCTGCTGGGTGTGGGATGCTGCGGCCCCCTCAGTCAGGTTATCTAACTCGGGGTGGCCAGGTTTCCTAGAGAAGATGGTACTTCAGCTGTCTTTTGCAGGACAACTGGAAAATAACTACATGGAGAAGGGAAGGGGGTCTTCAAGACAGAGAGATCAACATTGGGTAACACCGCAGAGGTACGAGAAAACTTGAGATCCAGGGGGATCCAAGGAGTTCTGTGTGGAGTGAGCGGTCCCTGTGGGGGGCTGGGCAGAAGCAGTGCCCGAGAAGGGGCTGCGGCCATTCAGAGAAGGCTATGCTAAGAAACGGAACTTGGTAGGAGAGGCCACGAGAGAGCCATCGAAGGATTGGATAGCAAATGGGGACAAGCCAGATATTACAAAGAACTGGCTACAGCTTGGGGAGAGGTTTGGAATCCACAAGATCAGAGACAAGGAGACCAGGTAGGAAATTGTTGGGAGGCTAAACAGAAGCCAGGGGATAGAGAGGAAGATGAACATAAAAGATATCAGGAAGATGAGAGCTACAAGAGGTGGCACAGCAGTTAGCTGTCACCGAAAATGCTGAATACCAAACCACTCCAAACTCAGTGGCTTCAAACAGCAGCTGCTTATTTTTATGAATCTCTGGATCCATGGAGCATTGGCTGATCGTGACTGGCTCTGCTGGCCGGGCTGGGCTGGACCTGCATAGGTGTCTCAGCTAGGTGTGACCGGATGGTTTAGTCTTTCTCTGCTATCTCTTCTCCTCCTCCCGAGGCCAGAGGCAAACCGGGCTATATCCTTATGGCAACAGGGCCAAAGGCGCAGGAGAATGAGCTCAATCCAGCAAGTGCTTCATACACCTGTAGTTACACCAGGCTCACCCATATCCCATCAGTCAAGTCGCCGGACTGGACCCAAGGTGAAGGCACAGAAACTATTGCTCACCTTCTTTAGAGGAAGAGCTGTGTCACATGGCAAAGGGTCTGAATGCTGTGTGTGTGTGTGTGAGTGTGTGTGTGTGTGTGTGTGTGCTTGAAGAATTGGAGACTTCTGCAATCTCCTGCTCCAAATGAGGGATTGGAACAGGAAAGTAAACAAAACAAAATGAAGAAAGAAAGAGAGAAAGAGAGAGAGAGAAAGAAAGAAAGAAAGAAAGAAGAAAGAAAGAAAGAAAGAAAGAACGAAAGAAAAGAAAAGGAAAAAGAACAGGAGTTCATGAGGATTTTTGGCCAAGAATGTGACGTTTACCCTGTAAATGCTCCCGAAGCTGCACTCTCTGCCCCCACAGACCCCATAGCCACACCCAGTAGGGTCCCCTCAGGAACTGAGCCTGGGACAGGGGACCTCAGGTGCTGCCCTGCTCAGGATGTCCTGGGGAAGAGCACCCCCTAAGCGCCCCATCTAGACCTTCCTGGATCTTGCCACCAGTCCTGGCGTGGCCTGCAGGTTGGGTCCCTGGAACTGGCTTTTGCATCTCACGCAGCCTGTGTCGATTACACGATCAGACACTTGTTTTCCTGCGTGGGCAGAAGCAGTCATTAACCGGTTCCGATCCTGCATACAGAAGGGTGAATGGGAAGAGAGGAGGGAGGAACCACTACCTCTGTCCTCCAGGATCCCTGCTTCCCCTCTGCGCCCACCTCCTCCTCTCCTGCTGCCCCTCCAAACCGTGTACCTTGATTTCTCCAGCTGCAAAATAAATGGGAAGGAGACTTAACTCTCCCCAGAGGGCAACCCTGGGAGGAAGGAAACAGAAACAGCCCCACCAGCCCGACTGGGTGACCAGGGTGAAGTCACCCCCCACCCCACTTGTGGATCTGTTTTCATGCCTGTGAAGCAGTAATATTGGTCCAGGGATCATTTAATGATTGTTTTAGCAACACTCATAGGGTGCTTACTGAGTGTCCTGCTATCCTAAGAGCTTTGCAAACATTTCTTCAATTCATGATCATGACAATGTTCCAAGGCATCGCCATTTTAAAGAGGAGAGCCTGGGAACCAGAGAGGGTAAGCCATTTCCCCAAGAACACACAGCTAGGGGGTGACAGAATCCGGGTTTGAACTCCAGCAATCCAACACCACTGTCCACATTGTTTTCCTGACCTCTCCAGATTTCTACAAGTCCAGTTACCTGGCCTCTTGGAGTCATGACTGTCCCATATCCTTTGCTTCCTTTGAATGGGTGTTGTGAGTTGAATTACAGCCCCTTAAAATGGAATATTCGGGTCTTAACTCCTGGTACCTGTGGATGTAAACTCACTTGGAAATAGGGCCCATGCAGGAGTCCTCGAGTTAAGATGAGGACAGGGTAGGAGGGTGGCTCTGATTGACATCTTTAAGACAGAAACATAGCAGGGATTTGGAGACAGGCACACAGGGACACAAAAAAGGAGATACCCGTGAAAACAGAGGTGGAAATCGGAGTGGCAAAAACCGCGGGCCAACCCCAGCAGACAGGAGGAAACAGAGCCTGAGCAGGAGCTCCGCCCCTGACAGAGAGAATAAATGCAGCTCTGGAAAACAGCTCTGAGCCAGTGTCCTGCTGTCCCCCGCCTGTCCCCCTCTGAGTCCTCTTCACGGCACTGTAGCCACTCAAGCAGGCTGATTGGTTCTCAGAGATGGTTCTGGTCCTAAAATGCAAACCCTGGGCTTGGGACGTCTGCATAGAGAAGACGATGGGCGGACATGGAGCCTGAATGGGACTCCTTGGGGGTCAGAGATCTCGAGCTTTGGGAACTTTGGGGTGGTGTGGGCTTAGAATTTTAAGTGGCTCTGTCCCAGATTCTTGGTCCTTTACCTGTTGGACCCTCTAAGCTGCTCACAGCCCAATTTGCATGATGCAGTGCGACGAGGTGGCAGGGGCCATGGCCTTGGGAGTCCAGCCCACAGGGGCTGCCCTTCGTGGTGTGATTTCAGGTCCCCACGCCCTGGGTATACCTGCCGCCCTGGGCAAGGGCACCACGGAGGGGAAGGACAGCACTTGGGCACCGCTGCCTCCTCACCCTTTGCTGCCCTCCTGGGCTCGGCTCACTTCCCTGAGCACTAACTTGAGACAGGCTCCTAGTAGGTTAGTGGAAGACCCGACCGGAAGCGAGCTGTGCCCCGTGCCTTGCTCTGTCCTCCGAGAACAAAGGCAGCTTCCGGTCTCCAAGCCACGCTGTCTCTAATAGTGGCTTTGCTTCTCTCTGAAAGCTGATCCCACACCCCCGTGGGTGTTCAGAGGTAACCCAGGAAGTCCTCAAAGCTCATTCCCTGGCACTACCGGGGAGACAAACCAAACTTAGGCCATCAGGGCCCGTGTTTAAGGACCGTCTGCAGTGGCGGGGAGGGGACTTAAACTTGAGGTGGGAACCCTCAGGTCTGGCTTCCTACTGGTGGACTCATTGGTTCTTGGACTTCTAGCTACGATGCCATCTGTCACCCAGGAAGGAGTTCTAGAACTCCATGTGCCACCTCTGCACCTTTACCCCTAGCATCCACACAGCATCCACACACCACCCCCAGTGTGCGTACCCTCAGACTCCACCCTCTTTAGGCAGAGAGTCCAGAAAAGGGTTGGCTGACTCATCTGTCCTGGGTGTAGCCTGGAATATGGGAAAGGAGCCAGGGTAGAGAGATAGAGTCAGACCCAGGTTTGAATCTTGGTTCTTCCACTTGCTGTGTGACCTTGGGCAAGGCACCTCACCTCTCTGAGCTTATTTGTGAAATACGTACAGCACCTACCTCCCAGCGTTTGGTTTAGAACAGGTGGGATGGCCAGAGGAACAGAAGGAACCCTGTCTAAAGTTGGGATCGGGCACCCGTGAGTCCAAACCCCCACTGGTCCACTTCTCTGCTGTGAGCCTTAAGCTGGACGTTCCCCCTCTCTGAACTGGAATCCACTTGGTGCTTTCATAGTGGTTAAGTGAGGTGTGTAAGTAGCGTTCTTAGCTCTACCCTGCACCTCCAGAACTACTTGCCCTTGATCATGACCAGCCCCTGGCTCCCTGAGCTGCCCAGCTTTGTTCCCCAGAAGACAGGCTTCCTGGAGCTGCACCTAAAAACCTAGAAATTTCCCTCGTGACTTTGGCTGACTTAGGACAGCAAGCCGTGGCTTGGGACTCCAAGGCTGGGCAAGTGTGGCCCTGGGAGGACCATCATGGCCTGTTGGGGGACAATGGATTGACAGCTTGTATCACTTGGCTCAAAAACTGGACTTGCTGGGGAACAGGGGCATCTGGAGGGGGCAGGACCCGAGAGCCCTGCACAGTGCCAGCCACCTGGAGGCAGATCCGGACCCCGAGGAGGGGCTGCCTGAAGGCCCCATATTGCAGGCAGGGCCCCTTCCATCCCCTCTGCTGGGCCAGAGTTAGCAGGGGCTGCTAAGTGACCTCGGCTTCCTCCCGTGCTCTGAGAGGGAGGAGAGGAGGGGGGCCAGCACCAGCCAGCAGTGATCGCCATGGTTACGCTCTGACAAAACAAATGGTTCTGCTTCCTGCAGGCCACCTAAACAGCCATCGCAATGTGGCATTGATCAAGCCAGCCTGCAGGGCAGCGGTCCTGGGCTGGGGCGCTGGAGCTCCAGGAGCACCGGGCGCAGGGAGGCCGCGCTGCTGCGGCTGAGCAGGAGGGAACGTTTCGGCACACATGTTGCTTCTGGGGCAAGGTAAGAGGAGGAGGGGCTGGGCCCTGGTCTGTCCTGAGCTGTGAAGGTGCGTGTGAGTGTGTGCGCGTGAGTGTGTGCGTGTGGGAAGTTTGTGTGCTGCGCTCACACCATGGGGAGGGGCTGCGACGCTCCAGCTCCAAGTGAGAGGAAGCGACCACATGTTGCGCGCGCTCTCTGCTCCCTTCTCTTGTTCCCTCTTCTCCTGGGTGTCTATTTCTCTGTCTGTTCTCCCTGTGTGACTCCGTCTGCATCTCCTCTCTCTCTCCCCTCTGCCTCTGCCTCCCTACTCCTCCCTCTCAGTCGCCTGTCCTCCCTATCCCCATCATCTCTGCTCTGTCCTCTAGGGCCCCGGGGCGCTCAGGAGCTCTCGGGCTGCCCACCCCTGCTGCCTGGCTCCTGCCTGCTGCCCTCCGGGTGCCGGTGGGTGACAGTCTCCAAAGCCTCTGGCTGGCCACACTCCCTAGGTTCTGGCACTCACGGTAAGGAGGCTCCTCAGGAGAGGGGTCGGAGGGTGGTGGGACGTGGCTGGGGGACGAGGGGCTTGGCACCAGGTGCCTGTGGTGTCTGCCAGTGTCCAGCCCCCGCTGGAAGTCCCGTCATAACATCGCCTGCAGCAGCCCCAACACTTCCGTCCCCAGGCTCCTTCAGACCAAAGGAGGCTGGGGGCGGGGGCCAGAACCTTCCCTGCCCTCCTCCTCCACTCTGAAGAGCAGCAGGCACCTTCCTGTGCCTGCTCCCTGCCCCCACCCTGACCTAGCGCACAGAGCCATCCTCACTTTCTCTGCTGGGACAGAAGCCTGTTCCCTGGGTTCACCTGTGTGAACCAGGTCGTGGGAAGTGGACAGAGGCCAAGGGCACCTGGCGAGCTGCTGTCTCCTTTTGGCCGGGACTCAAGGGCACAAGCCTCCAGGGTTTGGCTGGGGGCTAAACATGCATGTGCGCACGTGTGTGCGTGTGAGATGTGTGCTTGAGAGGTGTACAGGGGCATGTGTGTGGGGTGTCCCTGAAGGGTCGTGACATGTATGGAGTAGTAGGGGATGTCAACAGGCTTGCATGTTTCGGGGTGCATGTATGGGAGGCCTGGGACCTACTGACGGGATTGAAGAGTATAGCGGTGTGCAGGTGTGTGTGCAGGTGTTACGTTGCACACGTGTGTGTCTGTGCAGAAGATGTGGGTTGAAATTGACCCCAAGGCTGCCGGGTGAGGCCGGACATGTGACTGCAGTGTCACCCAGCCTAGGCTTGCCTCCATCTCTAGGGACAGTGCTTTGGCCATTTCTCATCCTGCCCAGGTGATGGTCCAGGGCCCACGGTGGGGGACATTGCACCCTTGGGTTCCCCTTTAGACCCACTGCTCTTCTGGCATGAAAGGGACTAAAGTTCCTGGCCTGGGGGTGGCTTAGGCTCTGGGCCTCCTCCCCAGCCCTAGCTTCAGGAGCTGAGAAGCTCAGGTCTGCAGCCTCACAGATGGGGTGACAACCAGCCCAAACAGGGGCCATGGAAAGCTCTCAGAATGTTCCCCAGCCATCAGCCACGAGGCGTTTGGTGAAGTTGTCAGGGTTGGAGGATGGGGGGTGGGAGACAGGGTGATGACACAGGTGCCCTCTTCAGAGAGGCTGGAATGCCCACTTGGAGCTCCCCAACTAGCCAGGCCACCCCGGGGCCCACAGGAAAGAATCTCTGTGTCCCCCTCACCCCCAGCCCCTTATTCTGCTCCCAGAGCCCTTTCCCTCATTACCAGGCTGCATGTGGAGAAGGACAGCCTGGGTAAGGGGATCCCTGGAGAAAGCACCCAGGGCCTCCAGGCCAGCACCCCGGCCTTGGGCTCTTGCTCGGCCTCTCCCTGGCTGATTCCCTCCGACCTCACAGCCTCCAGAAACACCAGGCCTCACTGTCCTCATCTGGTTTCTCCCGGTCTCACGGGCGTCCCCACTCCAGCCAGGCTGGGGAAGGGACTTGGGCATTGTCAACAGACCTTCCCAGGGGAGCTGGGCACAGCCCAGTGGGGTCAGTGGGCTGAGTGTGACTCCAGGTCACCAGGGTGCACAGATCCTCTCATCCCATTAACTCCCTTTAAGCAAATGTGGCTGCTCATGGGAATCCGACGGGGCATGTGTCCCTACTCAGGGCTCCCCTGGGGCACTGACCTGGTGGCATGGCTGATATGTGGAACCCTCTGGGTTCTTGGATGCCTTAGGAAGAGGGGGTTGAGGTTGGGGGTGCTCAGTGCAGAGCCAAGAAGGCTTCCTGGAGGAGGTGGTGTTAACGTGAGGTCTTAGAGGAAGCAGAGGATGGATGTGACCAAAAGAAGCGGGGAGGCTGGGGTGTAGGCAGGGAGGATTGGGAGGAGTCTCTTGGCCTTGGCCGACGGGTGTCCAGCAAGTCAGCTGGAATGAAGAGACAAGCTAGGGTGGGAGTGGGGAAGGGATGAACATCATTTGATCACTGGGTGCCACTTGATGCAGGAGCTGGGCAGGGCAGGGTGTGTGGTTTCTGCCTTCAAGGAGCTTTCAGTTCCATGGCGCAAGACAGTAATCAGCTTCCCAAACTCAGCCAGTGCCCATGAGAAGGGCTATTGAATTTGAGATCCAAGAGGTAAAGAAAGGCCAAGGGTCTGAGATGGCCTGGGGCTCAGAGGTGAGGGCCATGACACAGGCACACATTCACGAGCCACCTGCCCATGCACTGGGCCAGGGTGAGGGTGAACCACTTTGAGAGACAGCAGTTGGCAGAGGAGGAAACCCGCAATGGACCCGGGAGGAATTTTGGCCTGCAGAGTCCCGTCACTTTATTACAGCAGATCACGGCTGAGTGAAGCTCCGCCCTAGGGGCTCAGAGGACTGATCAGGATGGGCTTCACGGAGGAGGTGGGACCTGAAAGGTCACAGCAGGCGAGGTGGGTTTAGAAGCTCAGAACCAGGATGAAAGGTGAGCATCAGCAAAGGCGTGGAATTGGAGTTCACAGGGATCATCCTGGTTTGCGTGGAACACAGAGAGAGAGAAGGGCAATATGGGATCAGGCTGCGGAGGTGGCTTGGGGATGAGCCCCAGAGAGCTGAGCTTGTCAGGAAGGAGTGTGGCTGCAGCTAATGCCCCTGACAGTCCTGGAGCAGGGAAGCCATCAGGACCTCAAGAAGACAAACAAAGGCCCTGAGAGATTTCACCTCTTGAATCCTCATCGGGGTCTGGGAGGATCTAGAGGGGATCCCAGTCCCATCTCCCACCCGAAAACTCTCTGCTAGATCCTGGGCTGTGCATGTTCCTAGGAGTTCCAGGGGAGTCTCTGTACAAAGCTCTTCCCCACTTCCTAATGGGGAGAATCACCTGCCAAGAAGTTCCTTCCATGGGACAGACACAGGGGCATATCAGGCACCTGGAGCAGATGGTCCAGCAAAGCCCAGAATGGGTCCAGGCAGGAGTGGGTCTACCTGGTTTTACCCTTGAATCCCCCAACCTTGCTCAGCCCCGGCAGGGGTCTGCTTAACCCATAGCTGAGACTGCACTGCGATCCCCATAATACAAGAGCATTAATGAACTGGCCACTTACAAAAGTGGTCCCTGTATAAATGTCTCTTTGCTCAAGGTCAGGGCCAGTGCCAGCCGATCACTCAACATCTGTGTCCGTTGCTTTCTCCGTAAAACAAAACCAGAGAACTGCAGGGTGGGACTGAAATCTTGAGAAAGATGTGGGATTTAATGAGGCCAAGTGAAGGGGATGTTGGAGGGCTCTTCTAACCCCACTCAATGTCTAAGTGGAGTGAGAGCCTGGCAGGCCGATCAATGACAGAAGAGGACACAGACAAGGATGAGTTCGTGGTAGGGAACTTCGATGGTGAAATACGAAATTAAAAGTTGATCGTGTCACCGAATATTTTTGTTTAAAAAATTGTCCACCCCACCCGCTCAACCCAATCCATGCTTCATTTGTTCTTGGCTCATTAGAAGTTTTGGCACACGGTTATGATCATAATCTTATTCTGGTCCGATATAGGATTCTATTTTCAGGTTTCAAAATAAAATCTCAATGGAAACCTTTTCTTCCCCATTTCCTGTGAAACTATGGTTCCTGCCCTGATCCTGTGGGTTCCCCTAGATTTCCATTTTTCCACCCCAGTTTTTGGAGGGACATGGTGACCTTCCATGTAGTCAGGGCTGAATATTTGCAGTTTCTGAATGAGTGAGTGGTGAACGACGGTGGAGCTACGTTACCTCAGGTCTCTAATTCATTTATTCAACATTTGATGAGCACCTGCTGATTCTCAGATGCCCTCCTGCAATAACAGCGGGGATGACACTGTTGACAAACTGCGGAAAATCTCTACGCTTACGCAGCTTGCGTTCTAGCACCACTGTCCAATCGCCCCTTCCCCGTTCCTGGCCTACTGCATGTCCAAGCAGGTCACACAGGTCATCGTGTAAGGCCGTCACTCTAGACCTAGGCTAGCAGAGGCTCCGGGTGTGGCAGGAAACAGGATATGGCCAAGAACACACCTGCCTTTAAAGCTTCCCCCCAGAAGTGACGCCTTCGCTTCCACACATTTCAGTGGCAGAAGAAAGACACCCATAAGGCCTTCAAGGGGACAGTACATGCAGCCTGCCATGTGCTCAGAGGAGTCTGAGAGCCATCCGACAGCATGGGAATTGGGTGCACGCCTAATGGAGAGAGGGGAATCACAGTCTTTACCAGAATACTAACAGGAAATAGGGGAGAGAGAAAAGGTCCTCTTGGGTTGTATCCCTTCTGTGATCTTAGCACCCGGCTCAGGCCACTGCACCCGGTTCCAACCACCAGATCAGAATCCCTCGTGACCAGCAGAATCTGCTCTGCCTCTTCCAAGCTCCAGCTTAGCAAAGCAGCAGATTCGTTTTATGAGCGAGTGCTCCGTCCTTTGCGCCATGTCCCCTCTGAGCCCTGGTGCTTGGAATGGGGACGATTGTCTTTATCTGGGCCCTGGGCTCTAACTCATTCATGGATGCGAACCGCTTTGATGGAAAGTTGCTTCGTAGGAGCCCTGAGTGCTCATTCTTATTACTTCCATGACGCAGTAGTGGATTTGACAGCATCAGTGGACGGGGCTGGTCCCTCCGCCCCACCCCTTGATTCCTAATTCAATTATTTTCATTCCTTGAACTGTTGAAGACTTTTCTAAAATATCCTGTTTCTAAGAGATTTCTCACAAGCCTTTTGGGGGGCCTGGGCTTGACCAGATCTGTCCCCTTATCCCATTGTCCTCCCCTTTGAGCCAGCTGGGCCCTGACGCATTTCATCAGGTGGTGCCATGTGGCAGCCTCGTGGCTGTGCCTGGCCTCAAAGCCTGACTCTGTTGGGACTCCGGAGCCTGAGATCTTGGTGCCCTGCAGCTGCCTCCCTCTCCGCGTCCTTGAGCTTACTTCAGTCTCCTTTGTCCCCTGTTTGAACCTGGGACTCTCAAAGCGAGGACTTCTCTCTTGCTCATGTGAATAAGGGATAGCAGTACTGTGGATTTTGTGACGGCACACTGGCACATGCAGAAGCCCCGGAATGACAGAGCCAGCATTCAGTTCCCTGACCGTCGCTCATCAGCCTTCTGACCTTGGGCAGGTCTCTTAACCTCTCTCATGCCCACTTGGATCATCTGATTTTGTTTTGTTTTGGTTTTTTGCTCCTATGTTGACCTGAGGAATCAGTGTGATATGGTTCCACGGAAAATGCTCACCGTGCCACCTGGCTCCGTGACAGAGTTTGCTCAAGTGTCAGGAGACTCTCAGGGCTCAGGGGCTAGCTCCTTAACCCCGTAGGCAGAGAGGAACTAGAGGAACTCAGCATCCTGAAGGCAGCTCCTCTCTCCCATTTCTGATTAGCTTCTGGCCGGCTCTGCAGCAGCAAGGCAACATTGTAACTGTTGTCCAAGGTTTTCCTGCCCTGTGACAGCCATCTTGAGGCCCCTCCTGTGTTCACCATGTTCCGTTCTCTTCTTTGTTCAGACCATTGCCTGGTGGAGGTTGCTCCTCATGTGCTCATTCTGAGGGACAGCCACTGTGTGATCCGCCACCTCAGCTGCCCACTCCCACCCTGCCCCGGCCCTTACATGACACAGCAGGGACCGGAGCCAGGGGATGCAGACACTTGGGTTATCACCCCTGCCAGTGTTCAGGGAACACCTCTAGCTCACAGGTGCACTGACGGGGCCTCAGAACCTGCACTGGCTGGAGGAGCAGGCAGCAAGGACATGGTCACGGCCTAGGTTCTGAGGCCAAACTGCTTGGATTCAAATCCCTCCTCTACCACCACTTGGCTGTGTGACCCTGAGGTTTTCTTAACCTCTCTGAGTCTTAGTTTTTCTCCCGGTACAGTGGGGATGATCTGCCCTATAGGATCTTTTGGGGAACAGCACCCCTTCTAAGGGTAGAGGAGGGAGTCAAGTCGCAGCCCTGTTGCCTTGGACGAGGAGCTTGGGAAGGTGTGGGGCTGAGGTCTCACAGCGACTCTCCAGCACGCCTGCAGACCCCGGGCTGTGGACTTGGGAGGGTGGATGGGATTCATTCTCCAGGTTCACCGCCTCTAGGTTTTACATAAAGATGTCGGGGCCCGGGCACAGCGGGGGAGTCACCTGTCCCAACCACTCATTCTGCAAATGAGCATTAAGGGAGCAGCAGAGCCGGGAGGTTGAAAGCTCCATCTCTGATCTCCAAGTGCACTGATGAGCTATCACCTTGGGCGAGGGATTAACCACTCCAAGCCTCAGTTTCCTCCTCTGCAAAATGGGGGTAGCAGTCATACCTACTTCATAGGGCTGCCCTGAGGGTTACCGGAAAGCACTCGTGAAAAGATTTTAGGACAACGGCAGCATATAATAATTGCTTAATAAACGTTGGCTGGGTTTTTTTGGGGGGGGGTGCTTTGTTTTAACAGTTCAAGGAACAAGAACAGATTTTGGTCCCTACCTGCCCTTGGAGCTGACGCTCCCAGGGGTGTTGGACAAAGAAAGTCACTAAACCAGTAACTTTCGGATCTTTCTGTCCGCCTCTCTGTGCTGTGTGCCAGGCCTAAGAGGCATGGGGACAGCAATGTATGTGACAGCAGGGTCCCCATCTGGGGTCCACATGGAGTGAGTGGCAGAGCTGAAGCCTAGGGACCGGAATTTCCTGCCCAGTGCCCTTTGCCACCCACAAGGCCTCTCTGTGCCATATGAAGGGACAGCGTGTGTGTAGGGGAGCAGTCTCACAGCTCGGCACAAACAGATCTGAGACCTTAGGGGAAAGCAAAGGCAATGACACATTCTCCCGCCAGCACCTGAGCCGGAGCCCTGGGGTGCCTGGGTGCAGCCACGGCTACTCTGGGGAAATGCCAATAACAGGTGCAGTCTAAGTGGGTGGGGCAGGAAGACAAGGAGGGATCCAAAGAGATGAGGCTGCCAAAGCGGCAGCCAGGGGCTACTGAGGACCAGGCACCGGGGCGAGCACCCCTCAGCAGCGCCCCACCTGCAGACCTTGCACGACCCTAGCAGAGGAGCCCGTTACACAGAGAGAGGGTCAAAGTGAGTTTCAGGGTTACTCCCAGAACTGGAAGAAGAAGAGAAAGGCAGATTTCGGAGTAGAAATGAGCTCCCGTCTGACATTTCCCCACACGGGAGTGTCAGGGGGCGCCATTGTTCCAGAAAGGCCTCTGCTCCATCAGCCCACACACTCCTACACAGACAGGCAGGGACGGGCTGGAGTTAGGGTCAAGGCTGGAAGCCACAGAGGAAATCCATCAGTGCCTCTCAAGGGGCTGCAGGGGTCTGGGGGCCCAGCAGGTGACACACCTTGCCCCCTGGAAGGTGAAGGAAAATGAACTCACATAAATAGAATCCAATTCTCCCCGTGACCATTTCTGAGGGACTTTCACTGAGCCCACAGGGAGAACCTTCCTTCCACCTGCCCGCGAGCACCCTCAATCTGCTCCTTCCCAAGAACCTGTGCAGAAACCCTACAGAAGGCCCTCGTTTATGTGGAGTTTTCAAATCCAGAAGAGCCTGTTTTTCCCCTTTCGCAGGTCCCCATGCAACTCCTAGCTAGACAATCTCTAAAACCATGGGCAAAGCGGGCCTCGGCCTCCTTGGGGCTGACTATCCTGGACATCTGCACTGGCAGGACTCCGGGTCTCTCAGACAGTGTGGGAGACTTAGCACTGAGGAACCTGGGCATATTCCATCCTGTTCATTCATTCATTCATTCATTTATTCATTCAACAAACAGGGCACATGCCTCTCTTTCACTGTTAAGCATCAGCCATGGGCCTGACGCCGGAGACAGGAGTTCTTGCCTCAAATTCTAGGGGTAGGTAGGTGGGAAATAGGACACAGGCCTGAGGGCAGGGGCTGTGTCCATCTTGTTCCCTGCTGAGCCCAGGCCTGACATGGCATCTGGCACATAGAAGGAGCTCCATGCTCCAGACACTCACTGGGACATTTGACACATGGATAAATAACACGAGAGGTGCGGCTCTGCTAGCCGGGGACGATCGGATGCAGTGCAGGACCCTGAGGTCTCACGGAGGTGGTGGCCTGTGGGCTGGACCTTGAAGGATGTGAGATTTCCTCCAGGGAAGGAGGGAGCCATGGGGGGGAGATCAGAAACATCAGAAGAGAGGTGTTTGGAAGAAGAGCAAGAGGTCTTTTTTTGAAAAGAGAGAGAGATGGGGCTGGAGCGGTGGCTCAGCGGTTACGGCGCTTGCCTGGTATGCGCAAGGACGCAAGTACACAAGTTCAAACCCCAGCACCCACGTACACAACAAAGTCTCAGAGCAACAGAAGCCATGTGAAAAACTAAATAAAATTGATTCTCTCTGTCTCTCTTTCTCACTGTTCCCTCTTTCTTTAAAAACAGAGAGAGAAAAAATCAATTTTATTTATTCATCTGCTTTTTGTTTCTTTGATACTTAGTTGTGTATGTGGTGCTGGAGTTTGAACCCAGGTCCTTGCGCATGCCAGGCAAGCACTCCAACTACTGGGCCCCAGCTCCAGCCAGGAGCGAGAGGTCTTGACCAGTCAGAATGTGGGCTAGATGGGCGGAGGTAGACATCATTTACCCACATTGGCTAAACGTGGGCCTGGGGCAGGGAGTTTTAGAGGAAGGAAACCAGAATGCGAGTACCCCAGGATTCTAGAAGTTTAGGACAATCAGACCATATCCAGAGACTCTACCACTCTGCCCTTCCTCAGAGATAGTGTTGGTGCTAATTTGTGGGTAGGGCTCAGGCTCCCCGTAGGGCCATGAAATCATGGACTTCCTAGAGGGGGTGGAGATGGGGAGAAGGACAGGACCCCCAGCCTGAGGTAAGTGGCCAGACCTCACTTGGTGGGCTCACAGTTTATGTCCCACCGGGGTCCAGCTGAGCCCTCTCAGCCGAGGGACTCCAACTCTTTGGAGATGATCTAGGGGGAATCTGGCCAGGATAAGGAGGGTGATGCTTTCAAAATGGCTTTTGGGTGGAGGGAGCAGACGTATCATGCGCCTTTGGGACAGTGGTGAATGGAGATGCAAGGGGGTGTGGCATCCCAGCTCAAGAGCAGAGCCAGAACCCAACTCGTGGGCTCTGCAGGCCCAGAGGAAGCTGAGGCCCTGGAGGACACAGACCTTGTTCAAGGTCACACAACACGTAACCAGCAAAGCCCAGCAGAGCAATGGGTCCGTTACTCTGGAACTGGCCACATGGGACCCTAAGAATGGGTCTCCAGAGAATGGGACCTAGCTGCCACCCCAAGCAAGTTTCTGCCTTTCTAGTCTCTTTCTGAAAGCAAATACATCCTGGAAAGGAGGGCATAGGGCCTGCTCTCTGACCCCAAGCACCCTGACACAGGCATGACCCACACCTGTCACGGGGGCTGTAGGCAAACAGGCCCTTGGAGTCTTCTCCCTGCCCCTCCCTAGCATCCTGGCTTGGCCCTGGCCAGCTGTGTCACACAGGGTCTGACTTCAGCTCTGAACCTCTAAAAAATGGTGTAGGTGTGAGCACTGGCGATGACAATAAATCACAAGGACCTGGCAGGTGCCCCCTTTCAGAGTTCCTCCCCTGACCTGAGCCCTGGGCAGGAAGCTGGAACATAGGTGAGAGGAGAGAGGGTCAGAACCACAGCCCTGGGGGGACAGGCCCTTACAGAGGGCGGACACGCGCCCGGACACGCACGAACACACATCTGCGTAGGTGCAGTGACAAAGAGGACCAGAAAGAAAACGGCCTGGAGGTTGAAGGCCCAGTGAGGAGATGGGAGGGATTTCCATAGGGAGCAACAGAGCAGTGAGGACGGAGGGAAAGGAAGTTCCAAAGGCAGAAGCGTCAAGGCTCCTAGCAAAGCTTCTTTGCAGGAGGCACTGAGCCCCATGCTCAAGCACATGGGCCCTCTGGTCCTTCTGCCTGTCTTCAACTCCCAGCCCCATCACTTATAGGCTGTGTGGCCTGGGACAAGTTCCCTCACTTCTGTGAGCCTTGGTATTTTATCTATGAAACAGGTAGACTAGGAGTACCTACCTCTGACAGGTGTTTCAAAATCGTGTGCGCAGAGCACGTGGGGAGGGGTTCCATCCATTCAGCACACGTTCCTGGCCCTCTGCCATGTGCCTGGCACTGTTCTGTGAGCGGCAGACATAATAGCAAGCAAACTAAAGTAGAATCCCTGGCCTCACGCAGTGACTCAAGAAGGCTGGGGACCCAGTAGACAAGATAAAGGAAAAAAAAAAATACCTGGTGTAGGTGGGGATCAGTGGTAACGGAGAAACAAAGGAGAAGGCTAGAAAGTGTTTTAAGAGTGAGCGAGCAGCTTCGGAGGGAGAGCAGCCATCGATGGGGTCTGGAGTTGAGGGAAGTGAGGCGAAGAGACAGGAGAAAGCGCCCAAGGATCTGATGCGCCGTTCCTGTTCACTTGGGTGCTATCATAACTCGGGATGATGGCAAGGCTTGGGGAACCAGGGAGCCATGAGCCAGGTGCCAAGAGTTAACTGAAAGAAAGGTGGGATAGGGCCCTGGGGGGTGGCAAGCAGTAGAGGGGAGGGGTAGCCAAAAGGCCTTGGGGCTCCAAGGAGGGCACCCACCACCTCCCAACTCCACGGGTGGCAAGGAATAAGCAGCACCTCTCAGAGGGGACACAGGCAAGCAGGTAATGGGCAGGGATGGAGAGAGTCTCAGACATGGCAGCAGTGGTGGCAGGGGACATGGAGATCTGATGACACAGGCAACAGCCAGGGGCTGGCACAGGGGCCCAGAGTGGCAGAGCAGCCCCTGTTACAAGATGGGGGGGTTGGGACGGTGGACTTGGAGCCCTGCCTGACACACCCTGGAACGAGCCAAATGAACGGCCTCAGCAGTTCCTCTAATGAGTCCCTGGGCCTGGTGGCCAGAGGACTTTTCTTCTTCCTCTGGACCAATGCGAACCCCAGAAGCTGCCAGCTTGCACTGTGATTATAAATGGATTCATTCACACCAGCTATCAGTGATAGCACAATTCAAGGCCCTTGGGATTTGCCAATGAGAAAATCAGGTCCCAGTCCCTGCCCTGGCAGGTGGCAGGCAGAGGACAAGCAATAAACACGCTAAATATGTATATGTAGCGTGCTGGTGATACCTGCTGTGGAAAAATCTAAAGCAGGGGAGAGTGAGGGAGGGTGGCAGAGGGATCGCAGTTGAATAAGGTCTTCAGTGTAGGGAGAATGTGGATTTGAGCAAAGACCAGAAGGGTAAGGAGCGCTCCCAGGAGTGGGAGCAGGTCAGTGCAAAAGACCTGGGGCAGAAGCGTTAGAGCTGAATCATTGCGGGAGAGGACAGAAGGAAAACTGCTCAGTGAGACCTGGAGAGACGTGGACAGCGTCAGGGGCCTGGGGCCTGGGGTCACATGACCGGATCCTTGCTTTTGGAGGAGCACTCTGCCAGCTCTATTTGGAGCAGGCCATAGGGGAACACCGGTGGCAGCTGTGGAGGCGACAGGATGGGTTCAGATTCTGCACCTGCAGCTTTGTTTGCTGTCTCCTGCACTAGTTTCTGTTCTCACACCTGTCTTATTCCCCACAGTGTCCCCCCAGCACCAAATATCCTTTAGTGTCCTTGGGAGCAGTTGGCATTCATTCATTCATTCACTTCACTTTATGAATATTTATTAAGCTAGGCATAAATAAAAATAGTGTCTTGGCCAGAAGGACAGCAGTCTTTTGGGAGCTGTCATTTCCAGGTCATCAGAAGCAGTCTTGGTATTTAACAGGTGCACCAGGAGCCTCCTGCGGGCTACACAGAACTCACATCCAGACCCGTGCGCATTTCACCAAAGAGAAACAGTTCACGCTGCTCTTTCTATATGCCTGGTCAAGGATATGAACTGGGACCCAACTCATGACTCAGGACACCCCTTCTTAAAACCTTCCCTCCTGCCCTCCTGCCCTCCCCAGTCCGTGAGGCCACTCTAAGGCCCTGGCTCTGAAGCCTCCTCCTCCCAGCCCCATTTCCTCCCCTATTTCTCTCACCTCTCCAGCTATTTTCCAGATTTGGCAGCCTAAAGTCCAGGATCTGGGCAGATAGTTGCATGGCAGACCACAGGTGGGGAGCACATGATCATGTTGCTCCTGACACCAGGCACCTGTCACACCAGACACAGCCCTACAGCCAAGTTAGGATCTCTTGCTGGCCTGGAGATGCGTGGATGTCTCTGTCCCTGGCCCTGGAGTTTCCTGTGGCCTTTGAGAACCTGGTGGGGAAGGAGTCAGAAGGGAGGACACTGCATAATTGCTCTGGTGTCCCTGTCCCACAGGGGTGGACCTCAGCTCCTCCAGGTAAAATCCTACACCAGCACCTATACATATATCCCTCACATGCCCCAAAGTCACACCCAGAGCTGAGCATGGCTCTTGAGGCCTCAATGTCCTCATCTGCAGGAGAGTAACACTCTCAATGGTTTCATGGGGACTGGATGAGACTGTGCGGGTGCCTGGCACTTACGTCCTCATTACCTAATAAACTCCCTCTGCCATGACTGTATCTTCCCCCGCTCTCAAATTTCTTCTACTGCTGGATTATAAACTCCCTGAGGTTGGGGCTGTGTCTTACCTTTGTATCTCCAGTGGCTAATTCAGGGCCTGGCATACAGTAAGTGCTTATCAGTGCTGGAAGTACTGGGCCCCCCACCCCCAGGATTTAAAGCTTACTCCTGCCAAGAGGTTCTGACGTTCTTAAAGGGGCAGCGAGGAGAGAAATTCGGCTTTCACTATTAGACATCTCTCACCCAAGTACCGCTCCCAGCGTGGGAGGCCTGAGTTGGTTGAGATGCCCTTGGCAAGACTCCAACCAGTGAGGGATGGAAGCTGAAGTTCAAGTTCATTGCCCATCCTGGGGCTGATGCCCTGAGACTGCATTCTCCTACTGGCATTCTGGACAGCAGTGAATCAGGACGAAAGGAGGAGAGAGGGAGGGTGGGTGGCAGGAGGGTGGCTCGCTCAGGAAATGAACTCTGCTGTCTTATCCTGGCCCCCAGAAGGAGCCAAGCTTTGCTGTGGCTCCAGGATGGAGAACTCGTGAGGAAAGAGACTGGTGATCCAGCAGCTCCCTCCTGGCTCCCTGTTGTTATCAGTCAGCCTGTCGGGAGATAAGCAGAGCTGAGAGCTGTCTGGGCTGGAGCCACAGGGAGAACATAATTAAAAGACACTGCTGTCCTGGCGGCAGGCGGGGGAGCACCTGAGGATTTTAGCAGGCACCTGAAGAGGACCGAGAGCATCCATCCTTGAGAAAGGGTAAAAGACACTCACTGAACAGCCTTGCAGATAGACGGTAACAGGCGACCAGCCCAGGGAAGCTTGTAAAACAGAGAGAACCTGATCTTGAACTTGAATCCCAGACCCTTTTTGTGACTGCTTCACACCCTCACCCCTCAAAGGCATCAGGAGTCCAAGAGGCCACTTGTACGAGTAGGAAGGACGAAAACCACTACACATTCACTCATTCAGAAGAAAAGCAGATGTGATCCACACCCACGTAGGTTCCGCACATGTGGTAGAAGCAGCCACAGACAATAACCACCTAACATCTCAGAACAAACGGAGCACAACCAACTGGTAGAAATACGCAGCCAGAGAGGAAAATGTCCCTGGGAGAGAGACGCCCAGGGACGCTGGGCGCAGGGTCTGGCCTCCCTGCAGAGAATGACGGGAGGCTACTAGAGAAAAGTTGGGTGTGGGGCGAGCTTTCGGGTAGAGTAGCAAACTCAGAGGTGGAGAGAGCAGGACTCACCTGAGGAGTGGGCACTTTTGAGACCAACCCAGCATATTTGGGACCCAGCATATTGGTGGTTGCAATGGCTGAGAAGGTGGACAAGGGGTGAACACCAGGCCCTGGGCCACTGTAAGCGTTCTAGTCTGTTTGAAGGGCAACGGGATGCCACTGGTGGTAGAGAGGGTGGCAGACATGTGTCCACGTTGCGGGTTGGAATGTTCCCTCTGGACACTGGATGTGAACACACTCCCAAGGGGAGGAGCAGATGCCAGAGGCCAAGCAGAGTTGTGGACTAGGCAGATATAGCGGTAGCTTGGGACCAGGGTGCTGGTGACAGAGAAAGGTACTGACAAAGCAAGAGAGAAAAATCACAAGTTCTGGGATGGACTGGCTATGGGGTGGGAAGGAACAGGTGCCCGGGTGCCTCCCAGGGTTTTGGCCCGCGCACCTGCAGGGACAAAGGCTGCCCTCATTTTGGAGTCCTTAGGAGTGCTCCTCACGCCCCTCCCCACACAAAGGTTGGCTGTAGAGGGTGGATCGAGTGCAGTGCAGGCTTGGGGGTGGGGGGCGAGGCGGGGCCCGAGTCCCGGATTCCCGTCCCAGCGCGGATCATGGGGAGCATTCCAGGTTGGACGTATCCTACTCAGGCTCTAGCCTGGCTCTGAACGAATCCTTGCTGGCCTCAGTTTCTCTACCTGTGAAACGAAAAGAAGAATGGCCATTCCTCTCAGGGGCTCAGTAACTGAGGAGTCCTGGGGAAATGGAGAGAAAGGAGCTCTGATCACCTGGGAATCTGAGACAGGAGAAGTGGGTTGGGGAAGTGTGGGCCTCTCCCATCTCTGGCCTTTCCTTCTCCTGCAGGCGCTGAAGGTTGAGTAGCTGGCGGGATGCCCGGCCTGCTGAATCGCATAACAGGGGCAGCCCTGCCCCTCACCGCGTCTGATGTCACCTCCTTCGTCAGTGGTTATGCCCTGGGCCTGACGGCCTCCCTCACCTACGGCAACCTGGAAGCTCAGCCCTTCCAGGGTAAGAACTCCCCTGGGGGTGGCCCCAGGACCACACTCACCACCACATGCTCAGTCCCTGTCCTGCCATTTACTAATGATTGACATTGGGTGAGTCTGGCAACCTCTGTGCATCTCAGTTTCCTTATCAATAACACAGGTATTCCGGTTCTGCCCTGCAGGCCTCAAAGCTAATAGAAAGAGGGTCTGGATTTGAGCTGGGGACAGCCCCAGACAACTGTCCCAGCACTCCACATGTCCCACAAGGCACACTTGCTGCACCTGCTCCAGGGAACCTCCCTTGAGGAAAGGGGTCAAGATTCAGCCCAAGCCAGGAGCCAGGTCCCAGGCATGGCTCTGGCTCCTATGACCTTGGGGAAGCCGTGTCCCCCTCCAAGTCAGGATGCTCCTCTCTGCCTGTCCAGACACCAGGGTTCATGGGGAGGGAGAGAGGAGGTAATGCAGGAGGAAGGACAGCGTGATGGGAAATCATCAGTGTGGCCAGACAGGGTGTGGATGGACGCTGGCCTGTCAGAGTCCCTTGTAAATCACATGCCTCTCCTCCTCACCACAAACCAACCTCCAGCCCCACCTGAGGTTCTGGAAGCATTCCATGGCTGCCCTGGGGACCGAAAGGAATTCACAGGGCAGCTTTCTTCTCTGACATCTGAGCAGACCAAATGGGCCTGTTCCTCTGAGGGAATCAAGAGAAGATGAAAAACTGGGCCCCACCTGGGGACCCAGAGACTCAAGTGCTGCACAACTTTGAGGCAGCAGGAGGAACAAGTGCCTCCATTGTACAGATGAGGAAACTGAGGCTCAGAGGAACAGCCAGTGAGTCTGTGCAGGGTTCGCTGCAGCCCATCTCTCTGCCATTCCAGCATCAGGGGATAGATTAAATGGAACTTTCAAACCCCGAGTTCAGCATCATTCAGGAATGCAGAGTTGCAGGCCCTGCCTGGGGTCTCTGCAACCTGAACCTGCATTTTAACCAGACCCCCAGGCCATTCATGTCATTGGTTTGTTGTTTGTCTGTGGTACAAGGGATTGAACCCAGGGGTACTTAACCACTGAGCCACATCCCCAGCCCCTTTTTACTTTCCATTTTGAAACAGGATCTTGTTAAGTTGCTGAAGACCTCACGAAGTTGCTGAGGCTGGCCTCAAACTTGTGATCCTCCTGTCTCAGCCTCCCAAGTTGCTGGGATTACAGGCGTGTGCCACAGTGCCTGGCTCATTTATGTGCTCATAGTGTTTGAGGGGCATTAAGATGCAAAAGTGTGTGGCACAGACTGTAGGGACACATAGCTTAGTAAGTGGCAGCTACTTTTGTTTGTCACCGTTGTCCTGCGGGTTTGGCTTCATCATCCCCATCTCACAGACAGGGCCATGAGGCTTAGTGAAGATAAGTGTCTTATCAAAGGTCACTGGCTAGGAAGTGAGGCAGGGCCTGGATTGGAACCTCCACAGCCCCAGCCCTGAGTGCTACAGTTGGCAAACCTGTGGCCGTGGACCAAATTCACTACCCAAGTGTTCTATTAGGCAAATGCTACAGGTCACCCACAAGTCCAGGTTTCCACTCTCTGAAAATCAGACCTTCTGGCCACACCAGGCCACACGACTGCAAAGTTAGAGACAGCCAGGGGCAGGTGCAGCTGCCCCTGCCCACACAGGGCCAGCCCCAGGACCAGGAGGTCTCTGCTGGGCCTCCTGTTAGCTGCAGCAAGCGCCGCCCATCCAGCAGGCCAAAGGCTGTGGGGTGGGGCTCAGGGGAGCCGGCACCCTGCGATGCTGGCCGTCTTCGGCAGGCCTCTTCGTGTACCCGCTGGATGAGTGCACCACTGTGATTGGCTTCGAGGCGGTCATTGCCGACCGCATCGTAACAGTGCAGATCAAGGACAAAGGCAAGCTGGGCAGTGACCACTTGGACACCTCCCGCATCAGACCCGCCACCATCACAGGTAGGAGACCCGAAGGCTGGGGCAGGGCCTGGGCCTGGCGGCAGGGTGCCCAGGTTGGAGCCTTGGGCAGGTGGTAAGTGTAGAGAGCAGGAATCCCAGAGGGCATCGGAGCAACCTTGAGCCAATCATTCAGCTCTCTGGAGCTCAGGTTCATAAAACAGGGCATTGTTCCTGTTCTCTCCTCCAAAACGTGGAGAGAATCAGAGGGCTGGGAACAAAAGGGCTTTTAAGGCATCTCTGGAGAACAGAGTAGCAAATCATTCAAGCTTAGCAGCTGTGGTCTGATTCCCAGCCCAGCGCTCAGGAGTGGTGTGGACTTACATGAGAAGTCAACCTCATGTGTGAAATGAGATACAGAATTAAAGCCACCCATACTCCACCAGGACAGTGCAGGCAGAGCACTTCCCCACGGGAAGTACGCAAGGCGTTCTGTTATTGAGGGAACTGAGCATCAGAGAGAGACAGGAACTGGCTCAAAGTCACACAGCATGTTAGTGGCAGAGCAGGGCTTGAACTCAGACCAGGCATCACATGATGGAAGAATTCCGACCATAGGCCTCTGGTGGAGGTCAAGTTTGCCCACCTGAGCATCAAGTTGTTACAGAATGTTTAATGAGCATTCACTATGCGTCAGGTTCCAAGTGCCCTTTAGTTGCATTCTCGTGACCTGGAGGAAGAGTCAGGAGTAGCCCAGGAGTTACCCTGATGGGAGGTCCCATGTGGGTGCACCAAGAAATGTCTTGGTAATGTTAGAGGAGGGAAAGGGGTGTCCTGCGACCAGGGAGGTTCTCACGGAGGAGCTGGTGGATGGGTAAGCCTGGCCCAGGAGAGATGAGGGACAGAGCCTTTCAGATGAAGGGAAGGGTGAGCGAAAGCGTGGGTCCCCGACACGAGGGTGCGTCAGTTTGGCTCTGGATGGGGGAGTAGGGCTTGTGGGACAGCAACGGGACCTTCTGGTTGGGTTTTGTGGGTCCAAGATTCCCACTGCCAGCAAGGCAGAGTGGAAAGTAGAGGCCCAAGTCAGACCCACGTGGGTTCAGTTCCTGGCTGAGCAACTTACATCACGCTCCCACACTGGGGCCTCAGTCTTCCCATCAGCAAGATGGGGCTGCTCAAACCCACCCCTCAGCAAGCTGAGATGGGATCAGAGACAAAACGTGCACAGCCCTGACGCCAGCCTGGCACTTAGGGAACATTCTGCAAGAGGGGGTTTCCATCGCCCCTCATTCCTGCACACCGGGAAAGGTGGCCTTGGATGAGGACTTGGAGCGGATCCTGTTCGTGGTCAACCTGGGGACCATCGCTCCCATGGAGAACGTCACCGTCTTCATCAGCACCTCCTCGGAGCTGCCGACGCTGCCCAGCGGGGCTGTGAGGGTCCTTCTGCCTGCCGTCTGCACCCCGACCGTGCCTCATTTCTGTGCCAAGAGCACCGGCCTCTCCAACCAGCAGGTCCAGGGGTAAGGAGGCCCTGCCTCGCCCCAGGGGAAGCAGAGTCCAACGGGCGCCGGGGTGGGGGCACAGTGGAAGGTGGGGCTCTGCCTGAGAATAATTCACCCCTCACTCTCAGAGCACTTAAGAAACTCCCTGAAACGCCCCTGCATTGGTCCCAGCAGAACTGGGGCTCCTACAGCTTGGGCTCAGAATTTCCAGGTTTTATTTTTAAATTCACTTCAGGGGTGTTTTCTGAGCACCTACTGTGCGCTAGATACTTGTGGCAGAACCAATATAGTTTCTGCCATTTAGGAACTTGTAGAAAGAGATCGTAATCCATTACGCACTCAAGGACATAAATAATTGTTTACATCCTTGAACACATAAGAATTATGTGGCCAGTGTGATGACAGAGACATTCATTGGGTAAAGGTAGAAAAGAGGGACTCAGGGACCCAAATTGCAGGCCAGGCTTCACTGAGAGCTGCCAAGGAGGAGGATGCAGGTATAGAGAGGTGAATTCCTGGGCTGGAGAATGGCAGGGGCAAAGGCCCTGAGGTCATTTTCTATGAAAGTAACTGTTGTAGGAGACCAAGGGGGACCGAGTAGGACGGATGCTGTTTTAGTTGGAAGAAATGAGGATTAAGCAACACCTGAGGCTGCACCTGATTGAAGGGAGCAAGCCGTGGAATATTCGAGGGGAAGAAGCTTTGGGGCAGAGAGAGTGAGAGCGGTGAGCCGGTCCAGTGTGTCAGCAGCAGCAGCGGAAAGGCCAGGGCAGGGTAAGCTAGGGACAGCTTCCGTGGAGAGCAAGAGGAAGGCGGAGAAGTCAGAGTGGTGTCAGTTACTTAGGACCTAATGGCCAGGACGAGGACTCCGGGCACACAGAGAAACGGCTGGCATGAGCCAGTCTCAGGCAAGGGAGCATCGGCCGATGCGTCACTCACCGTTGGCTGCAAGCCTGTGCGCCTGAGAGACAGGGCCTCACTGCGATGCTCAGGAGCTCGGGGGCTCAGGGAACAAGATGCTCAGGAGGCCTTGATGTCCCCTGGCAGGCCCTGCTCAGCTGATTCCTGTCCATCCCAGCAGGCAGGGCGAGTGGTGCCAGTCTTGGAAATGCCTGTGTCAAATTCCTATGATCCTCAAAGTTGCTCAGAGTGACACAGAAAAATAGGAAAGCCATAGGATTACCAAATGTCAATGAGGCCACAGAGAGGAGGGAACGCCTGTCCACTGCCCGTGGAAGTGGCAACTGGGACACACATCCTAGAGAGAAATCTGGCTTGACCAGGTGTGTGCTCTTGACCCAGCGACCCCAGAAAAATGCTTTCACAAAACCAAAGGGGACACAGGCCAGAGTACTCACAGTGGAGCTATTTGTGGGTTCAGAGGTGGTGGTAGGATCAAATGAGTGCCATGTAACAGATGCCCCCAAGTGGCACCAAGTTAACAGCAAGGACTTTGGTTGACAGCCGCGTGGACAGAGCTTAAAAACGTAGCGGCAAGTGAATGAGGTTCATCACAGGATGCGGGTTTAGTCGATCTTTTCCCCCGCTGTGGCTAAAATACCCCACAAGAACAATTAAAGGAGGAAGGATTTACTTGGGGGCTCACGGTTTCAGAGGTCTTAGTCCATAGATGGCCAGGTCCATTCCTCGGGGCTCGAGGTGAGGCTGAACATCATGGCAGAAGCATGTGGCGGAGGGACGTGGCTCACATGGTGATCAGAAAGCTGAGAGAGACTCCACTCGCCAGATACAAAGCATACACCCGGAAGGTGCGTCCCCAATGACCCGCTTCTCCAGCCACACCCTGCCTGCCTCCAGCTGACAGTTGATCCCTTCCTAGGGGATTAACTGGCTGATCTGGAGGCGCCATAACCCAATCATTTGACCTCAGAGCCTTCCTGCATTGTCTGACGTGACAGATGCCATCTTGCCAGTTTAAACCACAATCATGCCACCTTGTTGAAAGTACCAACCATACATGTCAGTCACCATGAGTTTTCCAAGGATATGTGCACATGTAAGGACATGCATCCAAGATGTGGAAAGGAGAGGGGAAGAGCAGGGTCTGGGAGCATCAGCATGGCTGCAGGTGACGGATGCTTGGCCAAGCAGTCCCTCTTGGCGTCCTCAAGACAACTGTATAGGTATTGTCCCCACTGAGTAGATAAGATACCCAACACTTAGAAGTGACTTGTCCAAGGACTCTCAGGGCCAGGGCAAGGACTCAAGAAGCAGACCAGCTCAGTGCAAACCATTTCCCTACCGAGCCAGGAGGACCCTGGCCAGAATGCTCTGCCTAGACCCGATTGTGGGAACTTGGATAAGTCACCTCACCTTGCCGAACCTTGGAATCCCCATGTTGTAAATGGGGACCCCGATGTCACTCCTGGGGTTGTAGGAAGACAGTGAGAGCTGATTGCTGGCGTGCTGTGCCTGGTGCCTGGCCTGTCATGGTGCTCCTCGGAGGTGGCCATGGCTTCTCGACAGCCAGGCCCTCCGGGGGGCCAGGCCGAGTGGGATCACAGGGTCTGGGGGTGAGCAAAGCCCCTCGGCCTCCTTGGTAGGCCAGGCTTCCTGGGACTCACATCTTCCCTTGTCTTCTCATGCTGGCCTGCCCGGCCCCCTGCCCACCCTGCCTCTGCCTCCCCTCATTGCCTCCCCAGCAAAGACCGGTCTTGCTTGGGCTCCCGGTCCCTGGACTCGTGGAACAGATTGTGCCTGGCAACTCTGCTGGACGCCGAGGTGTCCAACCCCATGGAGTACGACTTCAACTTCCATCTGGAGATCCGTGGGCCCTGTCTACTTGCAGGTGAGAGGAGCTGCCTGGGTGGGATGGGACCCACAGAAGCCCCAGACACAGAACTGCATGGACCCCCATCTCCCTCTTCCCCAACAAGCAGCCCAAAGAGGGGCGCCTTCCAGGACGGCTTCCAGACCCACCCACCCCTACCCCCATGGCTTCCCCAGGGGAAATGTCCACCAAGGAACAGTGTCCTCTCCAGGAGGCCACAGCCACAAGCCGATCACCATTCCCACCTGGGAGCTTTCAAACGGACTGTGGCCTAGTCCTCAGCCCGAGAGATTCTGGGGTGCATCCTGGGTGTGGAATACTCAAAGCTCCCCAGGTGGTTCTGTCTAATGTGCAGCCAGGGCTGAGAGCCACTGCTCCAATGATGATCTCCGCAACATATGGGGTTTAAAGGACTGGGACATGGTTTCTTATCACCAGAAAGCATCCGCCCAATGAGCACTGAGCTCTTTCCCTAGCTCAGCAGCATGCCGGGTGCTTGGTGCACAAGAAGGGGAAGTAGCTCCTCTGACCCCGATTGGACCCCGTGGCCAGTGTGGGAAGATACCACCTATCTAAGCCTGTATTTTATGCATGGGAAAATGGAGACAGCCCATCCATGGCCACACAGCAAATCAGCCATCTCTGGTCTGGTCTCAGTGTCCCCTGCTGAGCTTCTATCTCTTCCGGGGCTCCTAAGCCTGTCCCCACCTTGTCTGCCTTCCTGTGCCATTCAGGGGTAGAAAGTCCCACACATGAGATCCGTGCGGATGCCGCACCCTCTGCCTGCTCAGCCAAGAGCATCATCATCACTTTAGCCAACAAGCATACCTTCGACCGGCCTGTGGAGATCCTCATCCACCCCAGCGGTACGGCGGCCACAGGAGGGCAGAGGGACTGACCCTGTGCAGCCCAGCCAGGGCAAGGGGTGGGGGTGGGCTGGGGCTGAGGGGAGACCCCAGGACACTTGGCTCTAGCTGGCAGATTGAGGGAATGCCAGAGGTCTGGGGTCTCATCTGTCCATTGGGACCTTTGCCACCAGGTCAGCTGAGCAGAGGATTTTTGAAACCCGAGACTCAGTGAGACCCTGGCAGCTCTGTGTTCTCAGGGAACAACTCAATGTCTCCTCAATACACAGAGTATCAGTACCTGAAAAGATCCCACAGTTGTTTAGCCCAGTCGCAATGCCATCTTGCAAATGGGTAAACTGAGGCCTGGACAGGGGCAGTGAGACTTTCCTGCCTTTCAGCTAAGGAGCTTAACCCAGCCCCACACTGCTTCCAGCAGCCAAGGGGCTGGAGCCCTGCTCCGAGTAGTTCACCCCCCTGAAGATCTTATTCCCTAAACCAAGGTGCATCCCACAGAAGTTCTGAGAGTTGATCTCGTCTCTGCAGAGCCCCACATGCCACATGTCCTGATGGAGAAAGGGGACATGACCCTGGGAGAGTTCGAGCAGCACTTGAGGGGAAGAACAGATTTCATTAAAGGGACCAAGAAGGACAGCAGTGCAGAGCGGAAGGTGAGCCACGGCGTCAGAGAGGCCCTGGGGACTTAGTCTCCACCGGACCAATAAGGACACCGAGTCTGAGGTGAGGGAGGCAGCCCTCCCTGGGGTCACACAGTAAGCTGACAGCAATGCTTGAACTGGAAGCACGGAAGGGCAGGCGGAAGGGACTGTCCCCCTGCCTCCTGCCAAGTGGCCTTTGCCTAGCACCTTAGGTGCCCAAGCCAGGCAAAACTCATGGGAAGTGGCAGCAACAGCCTTGGCCCTCTCCAGGCCACTCCATGCCTCCACCTGGGGACCTCCCAGCACCCTCCTCACCATCTGCCGAGCCGTCCCTTGCTCCTCCTCCCTTGGGGGTTCCCACTTGCTGCCACATGAAGCATAAAGGCGGAGCAGGGAAAACCTGGAGAGATTCCTTTCCCCTGCCCTCCCCCTACTCATGAGGCTAAAGGGTAAGGAGGCCCTGGCAGGGAGACGGGGTGGAGGACTGGAGTGCACCCCTAGATCTCTCTTCCACATGTGGCCTGAATGCTGAGGGTAAAAATGGGGTGCCCCTCTTTCTCTTGAACCCTTTGTAGGTGAGGCACCTAAGGCTTAGCACCCAAAGATAACCAGTGAGCTGGGGGAGGGGGAGCATCACTATCTCCAGAGGTAGATTTGGTGACATCGAGGCTAAGGAGTTAGTAGAGTGGGATGGTGAAGCTGAACTTGACCTCTCCACCAGTTCCCTGCCCAGGGGGAAAGTGAGCAGGGAGGTGACAGCAAAGTGTGGAGAGCGAGACCCCACTAGAAGCACCTGCTGGGTGAAGGACATCAGGGAAAGCGTAGGTGGCCCAATGCCCATCCTAGCATCCCAAGTTTAAAGACACCCCTGGAAGCACCTTTCTCCCCCAGTGAATGAACTGGGAGGTAAGCCAGGCTCTTGGACTGGGGTGTGGCAATACCAGGGGAGCCACAGGGCTCTGAGACTGAGCATGTGGGCAAGGAGTGGCCAATGGGCCTCCCAGGCCTGCAGCCAGCTGTCCTGCCTGCCAACCCTTAAATCAGTTAGCTCTAGGACCGCTGCAGCAAATGAGAGTTAATTTGCCACCTTGGGTTGGTGATCCAAATGCCCTGTATTATCCCGAGCTCCGGGGAAGACAGGGATCCACCTTGCTAAGAAGTGATGAGTTTATTAGAATTGGATAATGGCAGCTTGAAGGATCCTGAGACAAGGCGCCCACTTGTCCCTCTGAAAGGCAGAAATCAGGCTCCTGGAGGTAGCTGCTGTTGCTGGCAGATGTGACTGTTCCTGGGTTTGGGCTCTGTTATCGAAAGAGCCAAGCTGGACAGTGGCCTCTGGCAAAGGGTCTTTACGTGGGAGGGAGAACAAGGTTCCTAGGCAGGAAAGAAGTGGCACCCAGCAGCACCCAGAGGGC
Source organism: Aplodontia rufa (assembly GCA_004027875.1). Classification (NCBI taxonomy): domain Eukaryota; kingdom Metazoa; phylum Chordata; class Mammalia; order Rodentia; family Aplodontiidae; genus Aplodontia; species Aplodontia rufa. Next base: position 40,763 of record PVKS010012575.1, read on the forward strand.
AAATACTACTCAGGAAGTAGAACCCGTGATTTAGCAAGGAGAGGGCAAATTGCCCTCAGGGAGACGCTATGTACAGGAGACAGAGACGGAAGATTAAGATGTACCTCAAGGTCAATGGCAAGAAAAAAATACCCAGGCAGATTCACTCTCTCATTTATTCATTCAACAAGCACTAAGTGCCCGGTCGATATCAGGCTCCGTCCTTGACATTCAGGAGAAAACCCTGAAAATGACACATTACACATTCCTTGTCCTCATGGAGTTTGTGCTCTAGAATCAGGAGATAGATCAGAAGAAAACACGTGAGCAAGATGTGCTTGGAAGAGGGCTCAGACTGCGGGAGAAATAAAGCGGGATGATCCGACGGGTCTTTAGCAATTGCCCTTCTGAGGGTGAGACCTGAGGGATGGCGCAGAGCCACCATGAGTGCACTGGGCAGACAGCGCAACGCATGCAAAGAACTGTAAGCAGAATAACTAGAGGGAAACAGAAAGGTGGCGAATGTGGCTGAAATGCACAGAGCAGAACAGGAGGAAATGAGGTGGACACGTGGGCTGGGGCCAGGCCTCTAGCGCTTCAAAAACCATGAGGGGAAGCTCTTGCTTAAGCTAGGAGAGAGCAAGCATGATCCCTCAGGCCGCTCTGCGTCCAGTGGACCACAGGGAGATGAAAGTGTGGGAAAGAAGCCAGGAAGAGATGATTGCCAAGGTCTGAGAAGAGGTGATCCTGTCCTGGCCCTGGGTGATGGCAACGGAGGCAGAGGACAGAGGACGCGTTCAGGAAGTGGTTTTGCTGAAGGACTGGTGATCCTTTGCTGAAGGATGAGATGTGGAGGGAGAAGAGAAACGGCAAGGACAACTACTAGGTCTTTGGTTTGAGCAAACGGGGTGGGTGGTGATGTCATCTATTTTGATGGGGAAGGGACCAAATATAAACTGAGAAACAGACGTGGAGAGAAATGTGCACACACCAAGAGTGCGTGTGTATGTGTGTGAGAGAGAGAGAGAATGGAGGAAATCAGATTCCATATGGACATGAATGGAGAGTCAGGAAGAGGGGTCTGCAGCAATATGTGGCTTTGGGGCCAGCTACAATGACACACAGAGATGCCAGGCATGGTGCTGCACACCTGTAAGTAATCTCAGAGATTCAGGAGGTTGAGGCAGGAGGATTGCAAGGTCAAAGTCAGCTTGAGCCATTTAGTGAGACCCTGCCTCAAAATAAAAAGTAAACAGGGCGCAGTGGTGCATGCCTGTAATCCCGGTGACTCTGGAGGCTGAGGCAGGAGGATCACAAGTTAAAGGCCAGCCTCAGCAGCTTAGCATGGCACTAAGCAACTTAGAGAGACTCTGTCTGAAAATTTAAAAAAATAAAAAGGGCTGAGGATGTGGCTCATTTGTAAAGTGCCCCTGGGTTCAATCACCAGTACTGAAAAAAAATGAAGGTAGTGTCCTTCCTTTTATGTTTACCAGTCCATCTCCATTTGCACTGTTAGTCCTGAAGATGCAAGAGACCAAAGCATGACCTACCCTCGAGTAGTATGGAAGCTAGAGGGGAGGCAGAGATATAAGCAAAAATTGCATTTCCTGCACAAAGAGTCCAGACCTCCAGGACAAATAATAACATCCACAGCAAGGACAATAGTGGCAATCACTCTCTGCCAGCCAGCAGGCTCACAAGTGCGGCATTTAATCCATACAAGTACAGGAGGTCTGAGGTCTGTGCTCTGATCCTCTCTTTATCAATGAAGGAACTAAGCAAGTACATCCACCTGGCAGATGGGGGGAGGCTTTCCAAACAGAGGAAATCTGAAGGATTAGTGGGAATTTATCAGCAGGGCAGAATCAATGAACCAGGGAAACCAAGTTCACAGCCAAGATGAGCCAGAGTGTTTACAAACAGCGTGAAAGTGGAAGAGCTGACTATGCAGCAGAGGGGCCCCCATTTCTCCACACGCTCAGTTCATTCACAACCACCCGGAGAAGTGGACGTATTTGAGGAGATGCTCAGAGGAGGGATTTGTCCAAGATCACATGGCTGGACCATGACAGAGCTGGGATTCAAACCCAGGCCTGGCTGCCTGCGACATCTGTTCTTGTTGCAGCAGCCCATGAATGTCTGATGAAGAGAGCAGCGGCCGAGGACAGTCAGCCTGGAAGTGCTTGGTGCAGAGTAGATGTGAGATCTAGATAGCACTTCACAAATGATGAGGGACCAGCATGGGTCCCCAGGGGTATCTTGGGACCCCCTGATTGCCCAAGTCAGAGTTTCCCTTTCTCTTCCAGACAGAAATCATCCGGAAACGCCTCCACAAAGACATCCCCCACCACTCGGTGATCATGCTCAATTTCTGTCCGGACCTCCAGTCCATGCAGCCTAACCTGAGAAAGACGCACGGGGAGTTCATCTTCCTCATCGACAGGAGCGGCAGCATGAGCAGGACCAACATCCACTGCGTCAAGGTACCTGCTAGGAAGACCCCACCCCCAGCGGGCCTGGGCCCTGCTCCCCTGACCTGGCGTCCTCAGCACTTTCTGTTCCATGAAGCAGCTTATTTCAAAAAGTCATTTTAAACAGAGACAACTCAATCTCTCCCCAAATAAAACCTAAGTGATACGAGCAGAGCCAGAAGTGTTGTCAGCTTATTAGGGACGAAGTCATCAATAGCTGTCCTAGGCATCCTTGACATGTTTGTCCTGTCTAAAGCACATCACTAGCCACTGAGTGGGAAGAGAGGAAGGAAACTAACGTTTGCTGAGGGCCTGCTCCGTGCCAGACATGGCGCTCACCACTTAACGTGCAGCTTGGCATTTAATCCAGACCATAATCCCACAAGGTTGGTCCATTCTCCCAATGGGAAAACCAATCCTGAGAGTCTGTCACCAACCCCAGGTCACACAGCTAGCGTGGTCTACAGTTAAACCATATCTGCCTGACTTCCCAGCACCTCACATCAGAGACTCACTGGAAATGGCCCCTGCCCTCAAGGGATGGGTAGGATGCAGCCGGAAACCCACTCGTTCTTCTTTTTGCACGCAATGTCTAATGTGTGAAGGGCCCTGTGCTTGGCCACCTGGAAAAAACTCACGATGCAAACACAGTCAAGTGAAGGGACACAGACCTGGTGACCAGACAGAATGCTCGAAGGCTGGGTCTGCCTGCTCAGGAACGCTCCCAAGAGTGTTTGAGAAAAGTGGTAGAACCCTCCCTCACCCGTCCGGAAGCATCCTTCCCCTGAGAGATTGTTCTCTTGGTTATATTATGATCCAATGCCCCCTTGTATTTTAACTTCTGTGGTTGTGCATATCCCCCTCTGCAGTCACAAACTCATTAAGTGAAAGGACCACATCTTTCTTATCTATCTCTCCCCATGGGGCCTCGCTCTGTGTTTAGGCATAAAAAGTTCCCAGTCTGCTAGTTGAACTGGTTAAAGGACCATATAGTTCAGGAGAATGAAAGACGAGGGAACAAGAAGAGAGTACGGCTCTGCTGTCACCTGAAACTTCACCCCTCTTGCCCTAGATTGTCCTTGGAGCAAGCTCTTGTTTCCAGGGCAACAGGCTACACAAGGAGAGGAGGAGCTAGGTTATCTTGTAGGGCTTGCTATGCCTGGGTTCTATCCTGAGTTTTGACAGAGGAATTGTAGATGAGACCCAAGATCCTGTTTGTGGCATCTTGACACAGGACAGGTGGGTGCCTTCTCACCTCCCTCCACCAAGGCAAGAATGGAAATGGGAGCTTTCCATGGTGCTGGAGTGTTGAAGTCACACCCCAGGACATTACAGCCCTCTGTGTTCCATTCCACAGTCGTATTGAGTCCAAAGACGTCCCTCAGTTACCTTAGAGCATCACAGGATCATAAGACTAAAACATTCCTTAGGGAGCAATTCATCCATTTTTCCTCCATTTTTATTTACCAGGTAAGGAAATTAAGTACCCAAGAGGTTAAGTGGTTTTCCCAACATCACAGGACTCGTGAGGCAGCCTGGGTCATCTATACCTTGCCTTAGTGCTCTTTCTTACTCTGCTTATGGGGAATTATTCATACACGTCCATTAAAAAAAAAAAAAGCATCTCTCTTCTCTGATGATGTCATTTCTCCTGTGTGGAATTGTAGAAAGAGCAATGCCTGGGTTCGGGGTCAATTCTGCCACTGAGTTGCTACATGGCTTTGGATAAATTGATTCTCAACTCTGGGCTTCATCTGTCCTTTCCATAAAACATGAAGGAATAATTAATTCAGGGAGGACAACTGTATGTGGCATGTCTCTCTGCTCCCCTCTCCCAGGAAGATGTCAATAATTAATCATGTCATCTTTTTTCCTGCTAAGCCTGGACTCAGTCTCTGTATCCCACTCATCCCAGCATTCCAGGAAGTTACTTTCAGTTAAATGGAATCAATTTATAAGTGGAAATTCACTTCCTGAACTAAAGCCCTCTCCAGTCTTTGTGCTCTGACACTGAATGTCTCTGGCTCTCCTTTCAGTCCCCTTTGCCCTTAGAGTCTCCCTTGCTCTTCTCCAGTCCAGCTTACTAAGTTCAAGGTCATCTGTTGGCAAATGGCTTCGCATTGGTGCAATCCATTCTGGTAAACACGACCCTTTTAGAGAAAGGCACAGAAAGGGCCACACATCCACTCACAATAAAGCTATTGGTGGGGGGTTGCTTGAGTCATTCATTTTGGCCCATTGAGTTGAAGTTTTAGGATAAACTAGGCTTAGGGAGAAGGGATAGAATACAAATCCGAATATCCGTGCCAAAGGGGAAAGTTCAGCCAATTTAATTTCCTGCAGCTGGTCTCATTCTTCAGCTGCCACTTGCTGCCAAAAGCATGGCTTTAAAAATTCTAATAGGTGTGAGCAGAGGCGATCTGTATGAATCAGCAGTCTCCTGCTAGCAGGAATACACATTAGTGGCTAATGAAAAGAGCAGATATTGAGTTCTTTTGCTGGGACACAAAATGGATTGGCACAGGCAATGAAGAGAGGCAGAGAAGATGCTAATGTTTGCAGAGGAGGATGGGAGAGGGTCTGCAGGTCTGTGGAGCATGGAAGGATGTAAGTGTGGAAGTTGTCAGAATCCACTGGCAGCTATTTCCCTCTAGACACTAGAGTAGAACAGTTTGTTTCCCTGAAGCTGTGCTGAGATCCGTGGGGTGCCACCAATACACAATCTGGGGGTGAAGGAAGACCTCCCTTGCCAAAGCAGAACCAACACAAATGAAACCTTCAGAGCTGTTTTGAAAGCCTTGGTCATATTCTTCACTTTCATAATCCGGTGCAATTTTTAACCCTCCTGGGTCTCAGTTTCCTTCTCTGTAAAATATAGGTATTAATAGTAATATATAACTCATTAGGTTGCTCATGATAACCATTAACTAGATATTTACTTTGTGCCACACTGAGTCTCAGAAGGGTGACAGAACTAGCCCAAGGTCAAGTTAATAATGGTAATGGTGATAATCACATCCACATAAGTTGAACTTGGAAGTGTAACGTCTCAGCCACGGTACACATTGGAGAGATTAAATGCGATCATAAGTGAAGGTGCTTAGCAGTTTGATTGACACTCGGGAATTGCTTGGTATTTGTCATTGCACTGTATCATCATCGTCATCGTCATCACCATCGTCATTGTCATCATTTTCCCGCCATCCCCTTCACCGTTTTCTTTGTCATTGTTACAATACAACTTTGCGAGGCCTCCTGGCGGTACAGAGGTTAAGACTCTGCTGTGTACCCAGACTTTGGAGGCACAGTGACTCTGCTGTTTACTAACTGGATGTTCACTCACAAGTCACTTCACCTCTCTGGGCCTTAACCTTCCATGCTTTAGATTGGGAACAATAACGTGCCTACCTCCAAGGGCCACTGTGACAATTAGAGAGGAAACATACATAAAGACATCCTTTGCCTTCACGGAATACAAGCTAGAGACTGTCCCTAGGAATGTGTCCCTGGTTAATGACAGGTTGAGTCTGCTGCAGAGGCTCTGGGTGAAGGCTAGAAGCCACTCTGTCAACAGTGTGACCTGGACCAGCCGCTTTCTTCCCCTTGATGTTGATTTTGCTTTGGTAGAGGGAGTGGGTGCTCTCTGCCCCTCCGGGTCAGTGAGAGGTGAAATGGAACTGGCCAGCCATTATAGAGCAGCTTTGAAGTCAGATCTGCTGCACGGATGAGAGGTTTTATGATGATGGCTTTGGTGCAGCCTCTGATCAGAATCAGCAAGTTTCAGGATATGAGGGATAAGGAGGCGCTGGGTGCAAAGGGTGGCACGCCCCCATGGAGGCAGACCCTGTGCTGGGAATGGCGATACTGGTGTGTGGTGGCACAGCAGCGGTCGCCCCTGCCTGAATCCTGAATCTCCCTTTCTCTCCCACCAGGATGCCATGCTGGTGGCCCTTAAGAGCCTCATGCCCACCTGCCTCTTCAACGTCGTTGGGTTTGGATCCACATTTAAGACCCTCTTCCCTTCCAGCCAAACCTACAATGAGGTAAGGAGGGGGGCAATCTGAAGCTGGGCAGCGGGATGTGGTAGAGAGCAGAGGAAAGGAGGGAAAGGAAAGGAGGAGGTAATCCTGGGGCCAGACTCAAGCTGACCAGATCACAGCCAGGGGCAGAAAACCAAAAACAAGCCATCTCTCCTTAGGAAGCTCCTGACAGCTCAGCCTTCTAACATCCTCACTCTTTAAAATAAAAAAATATACATCCTTGGCAAATGTGTGAGCGCACAGAGATGGGGTACAGGGAATGGGCAGACGCAGGACACGTCCAGCAGCTGCTGCGCACTGAAGCCTGCCTCGTGAGGGTGATGGATTCTAGTAGAGTCGAGCCGGGTGCTGAATGGCCAGGAGCAGAGGGTGAATAGGGCATGAGCGGCCGGGAGCCACAGACGGTGCTCAAAGGCTCAAGCAGCCATGTGGAACAGAAGGGCTACAGCCACCGCAGCATATTCTAAACCGGAGCATCCTACCCAGGTCTAAGAAGAGGAAGAAAGTGGAGAAGAAAGGGAGGGAAGAAAGAAGTAAAGGCATATGGGCTACTCTTCTCCTGAAAGTAATTTTGAGTTTTAACATACAAGAATAACACATGCTGATCATACCATATTTTTTTAATTTCTTTTCAAAAAGAAATTATTTTCAACCTTCTATGATTCATCACTCAGGGAAAAAAAAGAAAGAAAACACTGTTCAGAGATTGGTCTAAATCCCTCCAGACCTCACCCTACGCATTGACAATCAAGACAGGATTAGGTCTTCCATACCGTTCCGCAACCTGCTTTCTTAGTCTGTCATGAACGTATTTTCATCCCAGAAAACATTCAATCAACATAATGTTAAGGCTGCCTAGAAAGTATTAATCTAACATAATTTTAAGGATGGTTTTGATCACACGGGCTGCACCAGGACTTAGTTCACTGAACTCCTGTCGTCAGCCATTCGTGTTGTTTCCATTTTTTCCAGTTCATTCATCTCCCTACGGTAGGTTTTGCATGTATCCTTAATTGTTCCCTTGGATGAATTTCTAGTGTTGCTGCTTCAAAGTCTGCGTATCCATCATAAGGCTGTTACTTATAAGCCCCCTCCCAAGCATGAAGGTTGGAAGAGCATCTTCCTGAGCCGGTGGCAGGAGGACACTGGGTCCTGGGGGAATCGACGCTTACTGCGGTGACATTCACCTGTTGTCAGGGATCCTTGCAGTTGGGTCCTAAATGTTGGCTCAGGAAGAAAGAAATCTGGAGCCCAGATTAGGGAGACCAACTCCCTTTGAGAGTGTCAAAGAGAGCTGGGGGCAGAGTCAGGCTCCATGCCCAAGTTTCAGGATTCCAAGTCCAGTGATCTTCCCTCCACATCACCTGCTTCCTCATCAGCAGAGGGAACATTTGTGCTGAGGAATTCGAGGTTTAACATGCCACCTTTTCCAGGGATGCTTATATTTGTAAAGAAAGCTTGGAAAGGACATTGTTAAAGCAATACAACTCGAATGGTGGCGTTTCAGGTATTGGTGGAGGGTAGGTGACAGAAAATTAGTGGTCACCTGTTCTTCCCATGGGATAAGTATGAGGCTGAACTAAGAGTCAGGGAAACAAGGAGCCCATCCTAAGGGTGGCTTAGAGTCTCCTTGGCCCTCGATGACCTGAGGACTCTCTGTTCCTCTGGTCCTTCCCTGCAGGAGAGCTTAGCCATGGCCTGTGATAATATCCAGAGGATGCGCGCTGACATGGGTGGCACCAACATCCTTTCCCCTCTCAAGTGGATCCTCCGGCAGCCAGTGCACCAAGGCCACCCACGACTCCTCTTCCTGATCACAGACGGCTCCATCATCAACACCGGGAAGGTGCTGGAGCTGGTGCGCAACCACGCCTTCTCCACCAGGTCAGCCCAGGCACAGGGCTGGGGCCCCAGACCCAGAGCAAGATGTGTCAAATGCCAGAGAGAGAATACAGGACCCGCAATTCCCAGTATGCTTTACTTCCAGGATGGGAGGGCTGGTTTTCCAATTTGCTCCTCACCTCTGTAGGTGAGTCCCAAAGAGCAGCCTAGAAGGAGGCTGCCCTGGCTCTGAGCTGAATGGGAGTTATGGGCTGTCTGAGTGTGGGCTGTGAGGATCCACGGATGATGCTTCCTCCTGCTCCCTTGCCCTCCCTCAAGACAGGGCCAACTCTGGGTTGGCTCTGCTGGATCATGCTCTGCCCCTTTCCCCATCGGCTGCAAAGATCCAGAGGGGCTGGCAAGTAGCAGCCTCTCTGTCCCTGTCCCCCAGGTGCTATAGCTTTGGAATTGGACCCAACGTCTGCCACCGTCTGGTAAAAGGCCTGGCATCTGTGTCCAAGGGCAGCTCTGAGTTCCTGGTAGAAGGAGAGCGTCTGCAACCCAAGGTAGGTAGAAAGGCCTCCCAGTCACTTCCAGGGCTGGAATATCAGAGACCCAGGTAACCGAGAGGCAGAGCTGAGATTTCACCCCAAATCTGAGCTCTCCAACAGGCCACTCTGCACCCCAGTGGGAACCAAAGAGGTGAAAGCCACAGAGCAGGCAACTCCTGAAGCAGCCCCAGGACACTAGATCTCCTGGTCTCCAGCAACTAACTCAAGTGCTCCATCCCATGGCCAAGCAGGATTGAGGCTCCTGAAGGACCCACCACCTTTGAAGATACAGACCTGTGCTTGGAGTCACTTCTGGCCACAATTTCTAATGATGACACATGATGGTTCAGAAGAATCTAAAGGACTCAGAGATTAAGAAGTTTGCAATCTTCTCTTCCTTCTTGCACATTTGGCCCAAATAGCCCAGTCCTTAGAAAATCCAGATCCTCTAGGTTAAATGGGTTAAAGAATTTTAGTGGGGGTAGCATCCGTGAAAGAGAGAAGAGGAGAAAGGAGAGAAAGCTCTTTAGAACACAAATGTATACATCATCTTTTCATCACTGTGACCAAAATACCCAACAAGAACAGCTTAGAGGAGGAAAAGCTTATCTGGGGCTCATAGTTTCAGAGGTCTCAGCCCATGGTTGGTCAACTCTATCACTCTGGGGCAGAGGTGAGTCAAAATACCGCGTGGAGGAACAGCAAGGCAAAGGAAAGCTCCTCACCTCATGGAAGCCAAGAAGCAAAGGGAGGGCGAGGCACCAGGGTCCAAATATGAAACTCAAAGGCAGTGACCTCCTTCCTCCAGCCTCACCCTACTTGCTTACAGTTATCACTAATACAGTAGTCCTTTCAAAATTTTAACCCATCAATAGTTACTAATCCAGGGCTGGAGCAGTGGCTTGGTGGTTATGGCGCCTGCCTGGCATACGCAAGAATCCAGGTTCAGACCCTAGCACCACATACACAACTAAGTGTCGGAGCAACAAAAGCCACATGAAAATCTGAATAAAAATTGATTCTCTCTGTCTCTCTGTCTTTAAAAAGAAGTTATTAATCCATTAGTGAGTTAATCCACTGATTGTTATAGCTCTTCTGATTTAATTATTTCCACCTCTGAAAATGCCTACATTGTCTCACACATGAACTTTCAGGGGAAATGTCAAACCCAAGCCATAACGTCGAGGCATGTGCATCATCTGTGAAGGGATTGGGCAGGGAGCCTCCAACTGTGATGCCCTGGCAAGGTCTCAGCCAACCCTGCCCAGGAGAGTCTGCATCCGACTAACACGGCCAGGCACTAGAATCTCTGCAAGGACTTCCAGGGAGAGGTGTGACGTTGGCACAAAAGCTGGAGCACTGAATCTGGAAGCTGTCACCAAACTGTATCAAATCTCCTGAATGGAGATTTGAGAATGTAACTCTATGGCCACCCAATCCCCAAATTGTTTTCTCCAGGAAAGGGAATCAGTCTAGGGGATGGTAATCCACAGCTGTCACTTTTTGAACACCTATCATGTGGCAGAAACTTCCAGCATCTCTTACAATCCTCCAACTACACCCTCCCACTTTGGTGGAAGGGGATACTGAGGCCCAGAGAGGCAAATGAACTTTCTCAAGGTCACTATCCATTTCACACTTTGACCCAAACCTCCCATGTGCCCTTGAGTTAGCCATAGCCACATTTTGAGCCTCAGATTTTCTCCTTCATAAAATTCTAAGCGTAGAGAAGATGACAGCAAAGATCCTCCAACTCTGACGGTCCAGGAATCTAAAGGGTGCAGAGGTATGTCTATGGCAAGGCAAGCCACCCCAAGACCTGCTGTCACCTCCTCCCTGCTTGCACCTCCTCAAGCTCATACCCACATCGTCATGCCCCTTGTCTGTACAACCCCTGCTCACGTCCATCCAAACTGTGTTTATCCCTGCCAACAGATGGTCAAATCCTTGAAGAAGGCCATGGCCCCAGTCCTGAGCGATGTGACTGTGGAATGGATCTTCCCTGAGACCACCGAGGTCCTGATCTCACCTGTCAGTACCAGTTCCCTCTTCCCTGGAGAGCGGCTGGTGGGGTATGGCATTGTGTGTGATGCCTCCTTATACATCTCCAATCCCAGATCTGTAAGTACCCTAGAAATTCCAGGGAGCCAATGGGGGTCCAGAACCCAAGCCCACAGGCCATCCTTAGTGGCTAAGACTACACCTGTCATCCAGGACCTAGTAAATAGCTCAATCCAGAAATCCCATTCCTGCAACTCTAACCCAGAGAAATGAAAGTGATGTTATGAATTTGTGACCACATATTTTCATGGTGACAAAAATAAATGCTCACAAAGTGAATGCTTAACAATAGGGGTGGTGGAATGTTGTCCCACTGTTTAAAATGTTAAAGAGAATGGTTCATATGAAGGATTTCCAAGTTTTAAATGCAAAGTCAAGATACTGATAAAGGTAAGTGGTGTGGTCCAGTTTTAATAAAACAAAAATGACCCCAAACCCTCTGTGTTATGTATACAATGCATGTGTGCGCATGTGCACACACATATGTTTATATCATTAAAAATGGAATGAAGGAACATTTGTTCATTTTAATTACCTAATTGGAGACAGGAATGACTCTTAGAATTTCATTTTTAAAATGTTTAATGAATAAGTCAATAATCAAAAAAATCAGCAACATAAATGATATGAAAAAATAGTCCCTTTCTCCATCTCTTCAAAAGAAGTTTGCCTACATTCCTTAATCAAACCGAAGTTTTCCTATTCCACTTGTTCCTCAGAGGGGGAACTGCCACCCTTTGCCACCCAGTGGAAGTTCCTCCTGACATCTAGCCTCACTCTCGGCGCTCTTTTCTCCCTCCAGGACAAGAGGCGAAGGTACAGCATGCTGCACTCCCAGGAATCCAGCAGCTCTGTCTTCTACCACTCCCAGGAGGAGGGACTTGGTCCAGAGAGTGGGGACTGTGCCAAGAGAGTAGGGAAGTCCAAAGAGACCAGGCCGTTGAGTGGAGACTCCACCAGCAATCACGGTTGGTCCGATGCTCCTGCTGGCTTCCTTTGGCACAAGGATTGCTACCTTATTGCTTTTGTCAGCTTTATCTCTGCTGTGACCGAAAGACCTGCCAAGGTCGGAGAAGGAAAAGTTTCTTTGGGGGCTCTCAGCTTCAGAGGTCTTAGCGTCTAGATGGCTGGTTCTGCTGCTCTGGGCCCACTATGAGGCAGAATATCATGACAGGAGGGCTTAGCAGAGGGGAACAGCTCAGAACACGACAACTGGGAAGCAGAGGCAAGATATATAGCCCAAAGGCACACCCCCAATGACTCACCTCTAGCCACACGCTACCTGCCTACAGCTACCACCCAGTTCATCCCTACCAGGGGATCAAAGCAGTGATGAGGTTAAGACTCTCATAACCCAATCATTTCACCTCTAAAATTTCTTGCATTGTAGTGAGCTTTTGGGGACACCACATACCTAGACCATAACACTTGTATTGAATGCTTACTACCTGCTAAGCACTTTATAAAAAAACATTTCAATGAATAATTGAAATGCAGCTGCTGTAGGGGGTACTATTATACCTAGTTTACTGATGAGGATACTGAGATTTGGAGAATTTAAGCAACATGGCTAAGTCCTCAAAGCTTGAAGGAGAGAGATAGCATCTAGGCCTATCTGACCACAAAGTGTCCTTACGTTGAAAG